>JBAMJV010005732.1:0-198879 GCA_037951105.1 Echinarachnius parma
CCCCGGACGATTACCCAAGACATGAGTGCTTTATTTGATTTGTGTTGAATGTTTGAAATTGATGAATATATATATTGTTTTTGAATTTGGCATGCATTATTGTATTATTTGGAGCCCAACAGATTGCACCTGACACCTCATTTTCGAGCATCTGAGGGGTCTAGGCTCGGCTTTGCACACATACCCTGGTATGTCACAGAGCTGAGAAGTCTGCACGATGTACTGTGCCGGACTGACCAGATGATGGACTGACCAGATGATGCACGGTTAGGTCGGATTTGAGCGATGGACAGGCAGCATGAAGTAGGAACTCCATACAAATGATTGAAACAAATTTTGTTTAAGTATTATGGCGTAAATATTCATTTTGAATGAACGCCAAAATAACAAAATAACAACAACAACAACCCCAAGACAATTACCCCCTCGGACAACTACCCCCCGGACAACTACCCCCCAAGACAACTACACCCCGGAATATTACCCCCCCCTCCCCCAGAATTACCCTCAAAGACAATATGTGACCACTCAGGCCGGTAGCCAGGATTTTTCAAGGGGGTGGGTTTGGGGTGCGTATTTTCAAAAACGGGACCAAGACCACTTGTTGAGTCATATAAGTGTGTGTGTGTGTGTGTGGGGGGGGGGGGGGGGGGGGGGGGGTCCGTCGCATATTTAGACCACTGATCTAGTTTTGTAAGCAGGGAGTTGGGGTCGTCAAATGTCAAATAGACCGATCGCTGCCCGAAACCGAGAACGATAAAAAGTGGACTTTTCTGAATGGGGGGGGGGGGGGGGGGGGGGGGAGCACCCAACGCACCCCCGTGCTACGGGACTGCAATTACACGAATATACTGCAGACATTGTACGATATCCAAATCCAAAATCGTAGAAAATCCGCTGTAGGTAAAAAGATTGTGCGGTGCATTTGTGACCTAGGCATTATGTTTTTCGGCTAATTTCGTAAGCTTCTCATTCGTTTCAATAAGCGTGTCACTCAATTTCGCGAAATTGAGCTAAAGGCTTGCAATTGTGGTTCAAAATTGCATTATGTTCATACGAGTGAGTTCTTCGGTCAAGTGATTTACCACTTTTAGCATTCAATTAAAACAAAAACACACTATTTGCATTCAATTTCGCCAACGGATTTCCAGGAGGGCGGTATTACGTAATCACGAATTTACTCGCTTTAAATTGAATGACAATTAGAAATAGAAACACGTTTTCAATAGAATGCCATCAAAATGTTTCCGAATGATCAATACGTGAATTCGAATGTTAAAAAAAGATTTTGAACTGCAAAATACAACTGCGGTAACAAAATTGACGAAATTGAATGCACACAAAATCGTTTGTGAAAAAAAAAGATGTCGAACGACCCGAAATTAAGCCAAATGTGTCTATATCAATCATTATTATCATGTTTTATTAAATGGGTGATGATAATGATGTTATCAATGATAATAAAAAACAAACAGTCGTTCCCTAGTATGGCGTATACCAGTTTGAAGAATCCTTCCAAGTGGGAGGCCGTGGGCATAGCGCCTAATGCAAATTGTCAGTCCCGCGCGCGAGGATCGACGCTCCCGAATTTCAGTAGTATAGAGCGCGTAGGCCTAAAAAACTGCCTAGCGCATGGTAAATCGTCCACCAGGGGCCTCTGCATGATCCTGCAACTGCCTCCAGCTTTTATTTTGACCGCTTCACGCCTTCATGCATGCTATACAGGGTGGCCCCCCAAAAAACGGAACGAGGCACTTCCCAAAATAAAGTAACAACATTATTATGTCCATCCGATAGGGTGTCTTTTCCAATGAAAAACGATACCAAGAACAGTCTTCTTGGTTGAGTATTTTTTGTTTTAGGGCGCTGTGAGTGACACCATGTCAGGTTCCCATTTTTGTCCATTTTTACCAAGTCAGTGCCCGATAATTCGCACTTACGGCCCGTTATAGCGGAGCAGTACCGCGCCATTGTTAGGTTGTCCGGGGGGGGGGGGGGGGGGGGGGTTATCGGGGTAATCGTCCGGGGGGTAATTATCCGGGGGGGGGGGGGGGGTAGTGTCTTGGGGATAGTTGTCTTGGGGGATAGTTGATTTTTTTATTTATTTATTTTTTTTTGGGGGGGGGGGGGGGGTAATATTCCGGGGGGTAGTCGACTGGGGGTAATTGTCTGGAGGGTAATCGTCAGGGGGGGTAATTATCCGGGGGGTAGTTGTCTTGAGGGATAATATTCCGGGGGTAGTTGTCCAGGGGGTAGTTGTCCGGGGGGGGGGGGGGGGTAATTGTCTGGGGGTAATCGTCCGGGGGTAATTATCCGGGGGGGTAGTTGTCCGGGGGGTAGTTGTCCGGGGGGGGGGGGGGGGTAATTGTCTGGGGGGTAATGGTCCGGGGGTAATTATCCGGGGGGTAGTTGTCTCGAGGGGGGGGGGGGGGGGGTAGTTGTCTTGGGGGGTAATTGTCTTGGGGGGTAATTGTCTTGTGGGGTAATTGTCTTGGGGGGTAATTGTCTTGGGGGGTAATTGTCCTAGGGGGTAATTGTCTTGGGGGTAGTTGTCCGGGGGTAATTGTCCTAGGGGGGTAGTTGTCCGGGGGGTAATCGTCCGGGGGGTGGTTGTCCAGGGGGTAGTAGTCCTAGAACCCACACACTGCAATGTATTGGTATGTCGGTCATTTGTGCAGATGAGAGTGCACATCAGTCAAATTGTCAAATTACCAATTATGACAAAAGGAGTGTACAAATTGTAATACAAATACATTTTTTTTTTATTGATTCATTTATTCAACAATATTTATTCAGGATAGCATTGCCAGCTATGTTGCTGTTTTTCGCCAAGGTCCTGAATATACTAATAAACACTGTCATTCAATCAAAGAGGATAGCTTTCGTTTGGATTGTCTACATGTTAGTCATGTTAGTGACTATTCTTGTTTGTTTTGTTCACAGAAATAGCAAATCGCACTAATAATGATAGTCGCCCTTGTGTAAAAATTTCCGAACGTATAATAACGTCATACGTATTATGTCAGCACAGTGCCTACGGGAACATGGTGGTTCGTACATTAAAGCCAAATAGCAGTCATGGGAAACGCCCCCACACACACAAATTAATAATAATACTAATGAACGGAATTTGATCAAGCCCATAACACACAGCGTGGGCATGTCTGTTATCACCGACCATGTAAAAGAATGTATTATTGCTTAAGGGGGTTTCACACCGGACCCTGCGTAGAGTTGCGTAGAGTTGCGTAGTGTTGCGTACCGACTACGCCGAGTGTACGCTGCCCTACGCAACTCTACGCAACTATACGCTGAGGTACGCAGAGGGGTACGCGAGATGGACGCAAAAAATTAAACATGTTTAATTTTGTTCGCGTACTGTCTGCGTAGACACTGAACGCAGAAAGTACGCAAGTCTACGCAACACTACGCTACTGTACGCCATGCCAACGCAAGTCTACGCAACACTACGCTACTGTACGCCATGCCTACGCAATAGTACGCTTCCCTCACTACGCCAGTCCGACGAAACATCTACTCGCGGCTCCTACGAGCGTTAATTGCCGAAGAATGTTTTTTGTTCACGAATACGCCCCGAATACGCAGCCTATTTCGGCGTACTCTGTACGCAACACTACGCAACTCTACGCAGGTTCGGTGTGAAAGGGGCTTTATCTGTAAATGTAAAATGTTGGACAAAGGCGGTTTTAAAATTGACTATTTGAACAATAAAATGAGACAGTCTGTCACCCTAGCTACCTCACACTTAGCCTTTAGTCAAGGCTCTATATGGCTTGGAGATTCTCTATGCGATCGCGAGCTAGCTAGCTGTGAGAGAGCACGGGGTCAGCGAGCGGGACAAACTGGCTCCCATATAGAGCCTTTATGAACTTAACACGCAGTAATTTATTAAAGGGTACCACCACCCAAAAATAATATTCTTATTAAAGAAAGGTAACATCTTTAGTATTTCATTCCATCAACAAGTTCACAAAAATATGTTTCCAGAACAAAAATATATAATTGGAAACGCATCACCATTCTAAAGCATGCGTTCATGCGGTCTGAATTGCGTAGACTGCGATGCGTGCGGTGAATTGCAATGTGTGCAGAGCGAACGAATCGCCCGGCCGGGAATCTATTGTCTACAAACGTACACGTGAATAGCATTGGCGCACTCGCAAATGGTTGGCCCGTATGGAACCAGGAAATAGCAGTGGTTCCGTAAGTGGTGGAAATTAATTGCTTTGTTTATGAATTACACAACTCTTTGCAAATTGTTGGGTATCTATTTGATATCACAAAGCGGTACCAAAACATATAATAATGTGTTGTTCTTTGCCCGGTGGTCCCCTTTAATGAGATGAAAACATTAACCAATCAGATCGCTAGATGCGGGTAACCTCTGCCTGACTCGGGGCCTAATACACGATATTGCCGTGGCGTGTTGAATCATGTATCAAGGGGTTTATTTAGTATCAGACATTAATATTATCATAACTATTCTAATGATCAAATATGAGATACATCAGAGTAAAACTGAAGCATAGAAATACCTTTTTTGTATCCATATCAAATCGCACCTCTTTATTTTAAAAGAAAGCAACATATTTTGTAATGACGTACCCTATTCATATAATGGATGTACGGCCTATGTTGCGGAGACCCTCTAACAACCAGTAACCGTGTATTGTGCAAGAAAGCGTGTTTGGTTTTACTTGGTTTTACTATGCAGCTTGCTTATGTGTCTAAACAAAGACTAACACTCGCAAACGGCTGATCTTCCATCCCGTGGTAGATGAATATTCGTTATTTAATAGGTTTACATTAGAAATAAACAACAACCAATGTGCAAAGAGAGAAAGACTCTCTTGCGCTTCGCGCTCGATGTGTTCGCTTTCTTATTCGCTCACTCTCCACTCGCTCCGCTCGCGTAATTGTGCATATAGCGTGAGAGTCTTGACGAAAGACTACCTCACACTCGATTCATAAATATTCAAAATGAATGAAGAACGCCAATAAACTTAAAACAACAACAACAACAACAACAACAACAACATATGTTTTCTTCGCAAACCACGTCGCACGTGAATTCGATTGGATATACAGCCTTGAAAAAAAGGTTATTAGACCAAGCATTTTTTGATCACTTTTTTCGAAGTTTGCACATGCACTTTTCGTGATTTGTGTACAACACATATGGAAATATAATTTTTCCTAAAAAGAGATACAACATTGGACATTTGGTCTTGTTTTCATTATAGGTGTTTGTTTTGGGTTCAAAATATTTGAATTATAGTTAGAAATTAAATTAAACAAAAACAACAAAGAAATACATAAGGAATAACCTTGCTCTTCCGATTTTGTTTCATTATTATTCCAAATGGTCTAAAGATTGGATGAAGTGAAAACCAATGTTTAATCATCAATAATATATGATTTATGGGCAAAAAGTGAATTGTATGACCTTATTTGCATAAATAACCATACATATGCAAATGAGTGAATATTTCAACAAAAACAAATTTACATATTATTCTATACACTTGATTTGACAATCGGCCGTTACACTGGCGAGTTCTAAGGCTATGGTCACATTTCTGAGCGGTGACCGACCGATTTGTAGCCTGCTCGGTCGCCGCTGGAATTTAGGCATCGCCCAACGATTTTTGGAGTTCGTCGAGCAGGCTGTAGAGCCCCATCGAAGCCTGGGCGGTGCCCTGTCGACTTCCCGTCGGCCGCCGGTCGATGTTAGGTCAAAACTGGGCGTAATCGGGGAGCTTCTCGGCGCGGCGTCCCGGCAGTGACCGACTGATGACCCTCCGATTCCCGGGCGGTCTCCCACCGACCACCGGCTGATTTTTAAGAAATCGCCCGGTGGCCGGTGTCCCGTAGGAGTACCGGCGGCGACCCGGTGATTGGCGGGGAATCTGTGGGACCCACATTTGTTCCAATCGGATATATTTATGGATATTTCAGCTAATTCTGAACCGATTTTGATCAAATAAAGTTGATTATGTCATTAAAATTGTGTGCTCTTTCAAATTTGTACATCAATAAAACAAAAATATTGAAGCGCCCTCTATCGTCTATACCCAAACTGAACCATCCCTTTAACCTTATGTACAGACAGATGTAAATGTATTAGAAGAGATAAATCAATCTGTTAAAGGCCCAGTCCCATACTGACGATTTTCACGGCGAATCGCAACGATTTGACATTCGTCGAGAAAATCGCTTAGGTCGTGTTGCGTCGTGTTACATTGTATCGGTTCTTCCCCCAAAACCGTCGCGCATCGTGAAGAAAATCGTGAAAATCGCCGTCTTCAACTGTTCAAAACAATCGCCACGCCACGACGATTTTTACGAAAAATCATTGTATTTACCGTTGCATATTCGTGTCAAGTCGTTCCACATCGTTGAAATTCGTTGCGAGTCGTATCGCTTCGTTGTGAAGATCGCCGCTGTCCGTTTTTTAACTGGCCATGGGCGTAGAGACTTACGTAATACCTATTCATCACGAGGGGGGGGGGGGGGGTGAATGAATAGATCATCCCCCTGTTGAAAGGTATCAATGACAGATCTACGCCCGTGGAACTGACTCAAACAAGTCCGATTGTTCATATGGTGCACGGCCCTATTGTTCCATAAAAAGAATGAAAGGAAATCGTCGTGACATGGCGATAGTTTTGAACAGTCCCAAAACATTCGTTGTGCTAACACGATTCATGGCGTTCTTCGCGATGCGCAACGGTTCGCAGAACGAATTACAACGACTCGCAACGAACTACAACGACTCGCGACGACTCAAGCGATTTTCTCCACGAATGATAATTCGTTGCGAGTCGCCGCAAAAATCGCCACTATGGGACCACAACTTTTTTTCTGCCACGATTTTTCTACCGCAATGGTTAAAGACAAAAGAAGGACGAGCTGACTCGTCGAACAACGACGAAGAACGAATATTCGTCTTGAGTCGCCGTACAATTCTTCCCAATTCGTTGTTAAATCGTGGCTAAATCGAGTCGATTCGTTCTAGTAAATCGTTGCGAGTCGTTGCGAGTCGCCGTGAAAATCGTCAGTATGAGACTGGGCCTTAATCCATGTAATCAGTCAAAATTGTTTAAGAAATTATAATGGCGTATTGATCAAGCCTCCGACTTGTAAAAACAGCAGAAAGTAAAAACGAGGAAAAGAAACCAGTTGATGAAAGCAACACGTTATTTCTTCTCTTTAAATAATAAATAGTATGTTGTTAAAACAAACAATAACAACAAGTAATAGTGTGTACAATTGTAAGGATTTAAATGCAAAAACAAACAACACCAATAAACGTTTTAGCCGTGTCAACATTCTTCACACTGTGGATACACGGTAAGCATATAGTAATTACACGGTTAACACACCTTGATCTCACTGTGATAATAATAATGAAAATCATTATATTAAAGGGATAGTACAGTTCTGGTCAAACTGAATTTTAGTATCCAAAACTTGCACCATCATTACAAACTAATAGTTATTACTCCACCATGCCCGAAAGGTAGACAAACTAATACAAACAGCTAAGTATGAAGCATGTTACATTTTTTTTTTAAAGCAGCCGTTAAAAGACAAGAGGTCTCTAAAAACATATTGGTTTCAACCATTAAAAAAGGAAAGAAAAAAAAGAAGATGATTATAATGAGTAATATACATATTTTGCTGACATGAATTTTTCCTAACTTGCTGTTAGCGTAATGAAAAAGTGGGCAGTAGATATTGCCTGCGTGTGTTATGATAAAAAAGGGTAATTGCACTATTAATGTACGGCATCACTCTCTCGCCAAAAAACATGATCGATAATTAAAGTGATCCATTAACTTTATACTTTTCCCCAAAAGTAATATCTGAGATTTCAATCATATACCAATAATTATCATTGTAATATTCTTAAGAATGATACGTGAGATTTTCATAGGAAAGGAATAACGTTTACCTAGTGAAAAAGGAGTAAATCGATGTTTGATTTTATCCCGATCGTTGGCCGATAGTATCCGAATTCGGATACTATAGAGGACGTAGTCTCCGAATTCGGATATTCTTGACTAAGGTCGAAAGCGTCTACAGACACTTTAAAATCCAATCTTAAATATTTCTATAATTAGGGAGACATTTAATCAAATCAAAACCCAATCCATTCTTCTGTTACCATAAGCCAAAGAGCAAGGTACACGGCAAAATAGGATAGCTTTCGTTTGTCTACATGTTAGTGACTAAACTTGTTTGTTACACGATTTTCAAAGAAATAGCACTAATAACGATAGTCGCCCTTGTGTAATAATTCCCGAACGTATAATAACGTCATACGTATTATGTTAACACATTGCCTACGGGAACTTGGTGGTTCCTACATTAAAGCCAAATAGCAGTCATGGGAAACGCCCCCACACACACACACAAAAAAAATACTTATGAACGAATTTGATCAAGTCCATAACACACAGCGTGGGCAAGTCTGTTATCACCGACCATGTAAAAGAATATAATTTCTTATCTTTTAATGTAAAACGTTGGACAAAGGCGGTTTTAAAATTGACTATTTGAACAATAAAATGAGACAGTCTGTCACGCTAGCTACCTCACATTCTATTCATATGTATTCTTCGAAAACCACGTCGCACGTGAATTCGATTTGATATACAGCCTTGGAAAAAAAGGTATTAGACCAAGCACTTTGCACTATGCACTTTTCGTGATTTGTGTAGAACACATAATTATGGAAATATAATTTTGTCCTAAAAAGAGATACAACATTATAGGTGTTTGTTTTGGGGTTCAAAATAGTTGAATTAAAGTTAGAAATAAAATAAACAAAAGCAACAAAGAAATACATAAGGAATAACTTTGCTCTTCCGAATTTTGATTTATTATTATTCCAAATGGTCTAAAGATTGGATGAAGTTAAAACCAATGTTTAATCATCAAAAATATATGATTTATGGGCAAAAAGTGAATTGTATGACCTTATTTGCTACTAGGTACAAAATGATTGTCTGTCTAATTTATAATCATATGATTTTACCGAAGCCATGGTGTTTTTTTTTTTAAGCGGGGGGGGGGGGGGGGGGGGAGAAGTGTTTGCGAGAGGTAAAACAAAATTTCAACGCGCATTCGAACGAAAATACCTTTCAATAATACATTTTTTGGCAAAACGTCAAGTAATGTAAATGCTAAACTTTATTTGTATGAAATGTTGAAAATAACACAATTGAATACATGAGTGATTTGGGGGCAAATAATCTCGTTAACCGCTCCCATTCCCCTCCCTGTTATGTTGCCGCGTGCTTCCTATTATACGCGACTCGTTCAGTGCAATTAGAACAATTTCATGTAATATTAACGCGCGATGATAAATATAGCTAATGCTACTTTTCCAAATTATATTTTGCTGTGAAACTTTCATTAAATTAAGTGTTGTCACTCAATGGTGATAAGTGCATATTCATGAACAGAGTTTGTATGTAGAAATGTTGACATAGCGAACGCTTAAAGACAAATAACAGTATTTGGAAAGTTACCGAAAACATCTATATTGACCAAACTAATTGATCAGTATTGTTGAATAAGAATACAAAAAAGAGGTTTTGTGGTAAAATCCGCACCTTTGTATTGTTAATGCAGAAGTATCGGAGGAAATTCAGTGCACGCCACTTAAATTTGGCCTAGATTAACCACCCGTTCGCACATGTCCGAGCTGCTAGCACTGGGCTGGAGATATCGACATGCCCGCATACCGTGAACACGTCGTGCGCTAGCATAATCTTTTGCACGCAGCGTTTACGCGGTTCCGCACGAGGTTAAATTGAACTGTGTCAAAGATCGTTTTATTGTTTAACCTTATAATGCACAATTAGTCCATTTCAAAGCAGTTTTTGTCCAAATCTTAACATTAACCTTTAAGTTATGATATATTCTTTCACGTGGCAGTGATGAAAGCATATTTTTAATTTGTATCTGTGTGGGGCCTCATCAACTGATCAATTACCAGTATAAAGAACATCATCACTATAATTTATAGTTTAATGAACTACAATAAGCTCTTATTTTATGCAAGACATTATTAAAATTACACAGCTAAGCAGGGGGGGGGGGGGGGGGTCGGGGGCACCTTCCTTACCTCACGCAATTAATTAATTGTGTATGGGAACCTGGGGGGTGGGGGGGGGGGGGGGGTCGGGGCACCCTCCCTACTTCACCCAATCATTTAATTGTCCACGGGAGCCTGGTGGGTCAGTAATTCACTATTTGGGGATTGGAATATTTAGTAGATAGAACAGGTAAAGCGGTATAGTAATAAGTTTTACTCTTACGTAACTCCAAGGCTAATGCGAGGAGCGGGGGTCTATGGGCCAGGGTACCCCTTGAGCGCTGGTGAACACGAAGGCTAAAGCAGGTGTCTCGCAGACGCCCCCCCCCCCCCCCCCCCCCCCCCGCACCGCAGCCACGTGAGAAGTAGCGATGGAAAGTTGTAGGGCTATACAGCCATTTGTTGTGGAGTTTCGATGGAGTGAGCATGTGCATACTAATAGGAAAGTTATTAATGATAACCGTGAACTTACAAGTACAAACAAATTCAACACGACGACACACATACACGTATACACCCACCAACGCACGCACACACACACGCATATCGACGCACACATACACGCGCGCACACACAAACATGCTCACTTGCAAGCACATAAGCATACACACGCATACATATAGACATACATAAACGCACATACGAATACACACGCATACACATATACTCACATACGTACATTCATTCACGTAGAATGATACGTATACACACGCATATAAACGCGCACACACATATACATGCACGTACGCATACACACGCACACATATATATGCATACACGCACATACGCATACACACCCATACATACATACACGTACAAACACATACACACGCATACGTACAGGCACACATACATACAAACACAAACATACCCGCACACACGTACAAACAAACACATGCACACACGCGAAAACACTCTCACACAAACACATACATACATCACATTTGGACAACGGATGTTAAAGCTTGGAAGATTACATTTGATAGACCTTGGAAATATAATTGATGATGAAATTGTGATTAATACAACAATTGAATACATATGGGATCTAGTGCCAATAATCATAATTGTAGAATGTAGCAAAAAAATGATATGTACAAAAAACAAATTGTGTCACCCCCACATTTCCCTCTTATTCATGCTCTTCACATTTTCGTAATACAACCAATTAATTAAATGGAAAATGCTTTACAGTTACATGAATTACAAACAGGACGATCCTTAGTAGTCGAACGTTGAATGCCTAATTACATGAAGACTTATGGCAGTTTGAAATTTTTGGGGAAAATACTGCCCATCATGCATCTGCAATAACTGAACTTCAATGGAAGCATGCATGCAGTCTACATTAGCTATTCTGCCAGTAGAATTTTCTAATTTTAGGTAAGATTAACTGTTCACTTTCATCATTCCTACATGCATGCATTACTAACAATCCTTTTAACACTATTAGGCTAAAATGTATCATATAATCACTAATAAACTGACTTGAATCAATCATTACATGGCAGTGCTATATATATATCAAAATAACACTACAGTCCCACTCAATGAGTTTTGTGTGGCTTTTTATTTTCAATGTATGCTTGTGGATTTACAGATTATAATTGAAAAAACGCCATAATGCTGCGCTGCATGACGTGAAAAATTGGCCTAATATCATACCTCAAGAATTATACTTGTTGATTGCTAATTATAGCAAGATGCAGTGTTAGAGCTTCAGGTAAGCCGCTGAAGGCCTAATAAGAGCTTCAGGTTAAGCAGTCGAACGCCAAATTAGAGCTTCACGTAAGCAGTCGAATGCTTAATTAGAGCTTCATGTTAAGCAGTTGAACGCCAAATTAGAGCTTCACGTAAGCAGTCGGAAGGCCTGATTAGAGCTTCAGGCTAAGCAGTCGAAGGCTTATTAGAGCTTCGGATTAAGCAGTCGAACGCTTATACTGAAGCAGTCCGTACCTAATTTGCATATTAACTTGTCCGTGTGAAGGCTTATAAGCCTTCAAATGCCTCCGAATGAAGACTCGCCACAGCCTTACGGACTGCCTTCGACTGCTTATAAGGCTTCGAAGGCTTAAAAGACCAATTGACTACATAATGCGCATCGAAGGCTTGTATGCAATTGAAGACCTATCTGCGACTACTTATGTGAATGCTTAGCGAATGCTTAGCGAAGGCCTTCTGTTTGGTAAGGGAGCTCTCATTGGCGGCTTTTTCGGGGTGGCGGAGATCAGCTCTCGAGGGTCCATGGAATAAACTATGCAATACATTGTCACCTTGTGAATTATTCACAATAAAAAGTGCGAAGAGTTGTCTCATGCAACACCCAGTGTTTAACACTATCTGCCTTTCATATGCACAATGAGCTAATGGCAGGTAATGGCAGCCAATCGCAGCCTCCAGTTTGCCCAGCCCAGCTTGCATGCATATTGAGGAGCCTGTGCCCACTGTATGTGTAATGTACGTATAACTATTTTCCCCATTAAATTACACGTACCCTATCAGACACATGCATACGGAATATCATTGAGTTATTACCATAGAAGTAGGACTCCAACTGCCATTGTAGAACTAGAAGGTAAACTGTATGCGGGCGCAATTACGTGCCATATACTTTTGTACATGAACAAAATGGTGGACTGAGGGTTAATAAGTCGCCGATTAGAATCCTTTTTGTCACGTGACACTTTTATGTCGTGCACATTACAATTTGTTTTCATCACCTCACAAATTCTTTTTTCTTTCTTGAAGCGCCCTCTAAACCAAAAACTGCACGATCACTTTAAAAAGCATCTCAGAGATTATCACACTCTTGTAGTAATTATGGCGTGTTTGAACTTGATGTTCACGCACCAAATTTATTTTGATTTAGCACAGTCAAAGTGACACAATGATAATTTCTTTCGACTTTGAGATAGGATAATGATAACCTATGGCATAACAAGTTTGGAAGAAAACAAGAACCACACCTGGGGATAGGGTACAACGCAATTGTTTCATTTGGACTCAAATAAATGTTGTATCACTGTGAACTTTCATATTTCACCAATTGGATGTATATAAATAGTTAGGGTATAGTGTATATGTGTGGTTGATGGAATGTTTGACGAATAAAGTTTGGTGGTGCCTGCAAAAAGGACCCTATATTAAAAGAGACCCCATCTTCAAAAGGGTGAAGAATTCAACTTTTCGACTGACTATTGTTATTTTAACTGGATAAATCGGAGAAAATGCATTCAAAACAAGATCTAGTCCCAACATCTCGAGTAAGAACGTCCCCCCCCCCCCCCCCAAAAAAAAAAAAAGAAAAGAAAACGCACAAACAAACACACATTCTAAAATAATCACTTTGAATGTAATTAACAAAATATACATTTGGTTAACATCAAGTACAAACACAAAATACAATAATTGGTTTGCAGAATGCTAGACTCTTATTTTGACATTATCACAACATTTAATTCCACAAGAATATTTTTCAACTATATATTTTCTTTCATATAAGACAATAATCTCGCAACTTTTTAGAATTGTTGCTCGCAAAATATGGACAGTATAATATTATATAATATATTATATATATGATATCATACAAAAAAAAATAATATTCTCGTTATTTTAGCCTTTAAACAAATATCGTGTTTTACACTGGAATGATGATTATGATAAGTAATATACATTTTGTTCTCACATTAATTTTTCATAAATTGCTGTTAGCGTAATGAATATTTGGCGTGTGTGAAGATAAAAGGTGGTAATTGCACTGTCAATGTACGGCATCACTCTTTCGCCAAAAAACATGATCGATTATTAAAGTGTTCCATTACCTTTATACTTTTCCCCAAAAGTGATATTTGAGACTTCAATCATATACCAATAACAGTGGAAGATTCTTGAGAAAGATAAGTGAGATTTTCATAGAAAAGGAATAACGTTTACCTAGTAAAAGAAAAGGAGTAAATCGATGTCTGATTTTATCCCGATCGTTTGCGTGAAATATCCGAATTTGGATACTATAGAGGATTTAGTCTCCGAATTCGGATACGCTTGACTAAGGTCGAAAGCGTCTACTGACACTTTAAAATCCAATCTTAAATATTTTCATAATTAGGAAAGACATTTAAACAAATCTAAACCCAATTCATTCTTCTGTTTACCATATTTTACCTTATTAAGCCAAACAGCAAGTACAAGAGAAGTGTGAAAGCCCCAAGTGATTTTGGTTGATTTTTACAAAGCTAATGGATCACTTTAATCATAATTATATGGACATCCAACCTTGTTAATAACTTGTTGGTATTTTAATGAAGCAGTAAGATCATTAATTGTATTTCCCGGGCCACTTTAAGCATTCAGTAGACCAACTAATACTGATTAATTGAATACGGTGAATTAAAAAATAACATAAACTGCAATGTATTGGTATGTCGATCATTTGTACAGATGAGAGTGAACATCAGTCAAATTGTAAAATTACTAATTATGACAAAATTAATGTACAAAGTGTAATACAAATAAAATGTTTTGTTTTTATTGATATATTCAGCAATATTGATTCAGGATAGCATGGCCAGCTATGTTGCTGTTTTTCGCCAAGGTCCTGAATATACTAATAAACACTGTCATTCTATCAAAGAGGATAGTTTTCGTTTGGTTTGTCTACATGTTAGGGACTAAACTTGTTTGTTATACGATTTTCACAAAAATAACACTAATAACGATAGTCGCCCTTGTGTATTAATTCCCGAACGTATAATAACGTCATACGTATTAGGTTAACATATTGCCTACGGGAACCTGGTGGTTCCTACATTAAAGCCAAATAGCAGTCATGGGAAACGCCCCCACACACACAAAAAAATAATAATACTAATGAACGAATTTGATCAAGCCCATAACACACAGCGTGGGCATGTCTGTTATCACCGATCATGTAAAAGAATATAATTATAATTGCTTATCTGTTAATGTAAAACGTTGGACAAAGGCGGTTTTAAAATTGACTATTTGAACAATAAAATTAGACAGTCTGTCACCCTAGTTACCTCACACTCTATTCATATGCATTATTTGCAAACCACGTCGCACGTGAATTCGATTGGATATACAGCCTTGGAAAAAAAGTTATTAGACCAAGCACTTTTCGATCACTTTTTTTCGAAGTTTGCACTATGCACTTTTCACTACTTTGCACTACGTCACCCAATTATTTAATTGTCCATGGGAGCCTTGTGGGTCAGTAAGTCACTATTTGGGGATTGACATATTTAGTACTGTAGATAGAACAGGTAAAGTGGTATAGTAATAAGTTTTAATGAACAGAATGGCAGTTAAACCAGTTTATTCTTACGTAACCCCATGGCTAATGCGGGGAGCGGGGGTCTATGGGCCAGGGTACCCCTTTAGCGCTGGTCAACACGATGGCCAAAACAGGTGTCTCGCAGACGCTACGGCCATTCGTTGTGGAGTTTCGATGGAGTGAGCATGTGCATACTAATAGAAAAGTTAATTCTGATAACGGTGAACTTACAAGTACAAACAAATTAAACACGACGACAGACATACACGTATACACCCACCAACGCACGCAAATACACACGCACATCGACGCGCACATATATACATACATACACGCACATACGAATACACACGCATACACATATACACGCATACGTACTTTCATTCACGTAGAATGATACGCATACACACGCATATAAACGCGCACACGTACAAACACATACAAACGCATACGTACAGGCACACATACATACAAACACAAACATACCCGCACACCCGTACAAACAAACACATGCACACACGCGAAAACACTCTCACACAAACACATACATACATCACATCGAAGAAGTTATTATTTTTACTTAAAGTGGACCACTAGGCAAAGAACAACACTTAATTATAATATGTTTCGATACCGTTTTGTGATATCAAATAGATACCCAACATTTTGCAAAGGGTTGTGTAATTCATAAACAAAGCAATTAATTTCCACCACTTACGGAACCACTACTATTTTCTGGTTCCGTATGGGCCAAACAGTTGCGAGTGCGCCAATGCTATTCACGCGTATGTTTGAAGACAATAGAATCCCGGGCGATTCGTTCGCTCTAGACAAAGTAGTCTCGTACATGCAGACCCATGAACTCATGCTTTAGAATGGTGATGCGTTTTCCAATTATATATTTTTTTCTGGAAACATATTTTTGTGAACTTGTTGATGGAAAGGAATACTAAAGATGTTACCTTTCATTTATAAGAATATTAATTTTGGGTGGTATCCTTTAAGACTTTATTTGAATTATGTTGTTAGTTCATGAGAAGAGGAATTGCGTTAATTAGGACAACGGATGTCACAGTGATCCATTCAGATGGCATTGCCAGTCTCATCGGAAGCTTGGAAGGTTAAATTTGATAGACCTTCGAAATATAACCAATTTATTAAATGGAAAATGCATGACAGTTACATGAATTATAAACAGGACGATCAGTATAGGTGGTAGGTAAAGTCACTCTGGGTAATTAACTTTGGCCAATAAATTGTCATCAAGTTAAATGTTGTTAATCTATCAGTCTGTGGTCTCTTCATATCAATATAGATACATGCATATGTATGACAATTGTTTGTATATTTACACATTTAATGTAATAGCAAAGACGCAATTCTATAATTTCTAAACAAATAAATTAAAATGAGATCATATCAATTCAACCAAAATCACTTGGAGCTTTCACACTTCTCTTGTACCTTGTTGTTAGGCTTATCGTAACAGAAGAATAAAATGGGTTTTTGATTTTTCAAATGTCTCCCTTGTTATTTGGATATTTAAGATTGAATTGGAAAGCGTTCGGGGAAGCTTTGCGATTGAACTCAAAGTGTCCGATTTCGGATACTTCGATCGTCGTTAGTATCCCGATACTTTGGGCGAACGATCGGGATAAAATATGACATAAATGTTTCATTTTCTTCACAAGGTAAACATTGTTCATCTCCTACCGAAATATCACACATCATTCAGAAACATCTTGCAGTGATATTGGTATTACTGAAGTCTCAAATATCACTTTTGGAAAAAAAAGTCTTACAAAGATAATGGATCACTCTCGGAAATTACCATTTCCCAATAATTTGTCATCAAATTAAGTTCCCAAGCTTTGGTATCTGTAGATAAATAGATATAACAGCATATTTAATCAAAAGTGTTGGTAAATTGACAAAATTATCCCATAATAAACGCTTAACCACTTATCAATCATCCATACATGGAACGTAATTTCTATAATATTTATAATCCAATAAATGACAGTACTTTCTTAGAACAATTTTTTTTAAAACAAAAAATGCGAGATAAATGCTTATGAATAAATACTCTTCAGTGGTATGTTTTTAAAATGTAATGCCATGCATGCCATGGGAAGCACGTAACCACTGACCAATTATTACAAGAAAGACACTTAGTTATATAATTTCTAATACCAATGAATTAAAATGAACTATTGTATCTGACTGCACCGAGGACATCGGGTGCACCTGTTAACGGGGGGTTAAGTTGCAAAAATACTGAATACCGCGATGAACAAGTACATGACAAATATAACACAGCATCCAATATAGCTTCGTTGACAGTATCGCATTTCACTGAAACAATGTCATCAAAGTGAATATTGCCAAGCTGCGATAGCTTGTAGAAACATTATGACAAAGCAAACGCGTAACCACTGGTCAATTATCAGTCGAAAGAACATAGTTTCTATAGTTTCTAGTATAATTAGTTAAAACGAGCTCATTTGTTTGTTATTTTCTGACCGGTATGGCGTTGATCAATGACGACTCGGATAATGTATATGTTACGCATGTATGTATTGGTATGAGGCCAGTGAGTGTCGTGTGTATTGGGTTAAGGACGAAATGTTCAATAAGTTGGTCGTATGTTCGAGCCTATATGAACAGTCACAAGTATTTTTAGGGAGATACTCTGCCCTCATGTACTGCTCCGTATCATGTTTACATCTTTTTAACATCCATTGTACAAATCAACGCAATTTCTCTTCTCACACACTAAAATAATATACATGTACAACAAATACTATAGCAAGTAGCTTAACGACAGCTCAACTACATAACAATCATGGAAGCTTGGAAGATTAAGTATAGACCTTGGAAATATAATTGATGATGAAATTGTGATTAATACAACAATTGCATACATATGGGATCTAGTGCCAATAATCATAATTGTAGAATGTAGCAAAAAATTGATATGTACAAAAAAAAAATTGTGTCACCCACACATCTCCCTCTTATTCATGCTCTTCACATTTTGGTAATACAACCAATTAATTAAATGGAAAAATGCATGACAGTTACATGAATTATAAACAGGACGATCAATATAGGTGGTAGCTAAAGTCACTCTGGGTAATTAACTTTCGCCCAAAAATTGTCATCAAGTTAAATGTTGCTAATCTATCAGTCTGCGGTCTCTTCATATGAATATAGATAACTGCATATTTATGAAAATTGTTGGTATATTTACAAATTCAAAGTAATAGCAAACATAATTCTGTAATTCTAAACAAATACATTCAAATGAGATCATATTTCGATCAATAAAGCTTAAAGTGAACCATTAACTTCGTCAAATTTACCAAAATCACTTGGAGCTTTCACACTTCTCTTGTACCTTGTTGTTAGGCTTATCGTAACAGAAGAATAAAATGGGTTTTTGATTTTTCAAATGTCTCCCTTGTTATTTGGATATTTAAGATTGAATTGGAAAGCGTTCGGGGAAGCTTTGCGATTGAACTCAAAGTATCCGATTTCGGATACTTCGATCGTCCTTAGTATCCCGATACTTTGGGCGAACGATCGGGATAAAATATGACATAAATGTTTCATTTTCTTCACAAGGTAAACATTGTTCATCTCCTACCGAAATATCACACATCATTCAGAAACATCTTGCAGTGATATTGGTATTACTGAAGTCTCAAATATCACTTTTGGAAAAAAAAGTCTTACAAAGATAATGGATCACTCTCGGAAATTACCATTTCCCAATAATTTGTCATCAAATTAAGTTCCCAAGCTTTGGTATCTGTAGATAAATAGATATTACAGCATATTTAATCAAAAGTGTTGGTAAATTGACAAAATTATCCCATAATAAACGCTTAACCACTTATCAATCATCCATACATGGAACGTAATTTCTATAATATTTATAATCCAATAAATGACAGTACTTTCTTAGAACAATTTTTTTTAAAACAAAAAATGCGAGATAAATGCTTATGAATAAATACTCTTCAGTGGTATGTTTTTAAAATGTAATGCCATGCATGCCATGGGAAGCACGTAACCACTGACCAATTATTACAAGAAAGACACTTAGTTATATAATTTCTAATACCAATGAATTAAAATGAACTATTGTATCTGACTGCACCGAGGACATCGGGTGCACCTGTTAACGGGGGGTTAAGTTGCAAAAATACTGAATACCGCGATGAACAAGTACATGACAAATATAACACAGCATCCAATATAGCTTCGTTGACAGTATCGCATTTCACTGAAACAATGTCATCAAAGTGAATATTGCCAAGCTGCGATAGCTTGTAGAAACATTATGACAAAGCAAACGCGTAACCACTGGTCAATTATCAGTCGAAAGAACATAGTTTCTATAGTTTCTAGTATAATTAGTTAAAACGAGCTCATTTGTTTGTTATTTTCTGACCGGTATGGCGTTGATCAATGACGACTCGGATAATGTATATGTTACGCATGTATGTATTGGTATGAGGCCAGTGAGTGTCGTGTGTATTGGGTTAAGGACGAAATGTTCAATAAGTTGGTCGTATGTTCGAGCCTATATGAACAGTCACAAGTATTTTTAGGGAGATACTCTGCCCTCATGTACTGCTCCGTATCATGTTTACATCTTTTTAACATCCATTGTACAAATCAACGCAATTTCTCTTCTCACACACTAAAATAATATACATGTACAACAAATACTATAGCAAGTAGCTTAACGACAGCTCAACTACATAACAATCATACCGTTTGAAAGGCGGTGCGCATGCGCATTAAGTTCAATGGTATTGGATATTGGACGTCGAGTCGAAGTGAGAACAGGTGTGGTCTGCGGCGCGAGCGCACTGACATTATCCGGGACGTATTCAAGTGGATAACTGTACAGTCCACATTTATATAAATGATGTGCGATCGAAGAGTTATGATCATTCCTCGCATTTATTTCAATGAGTCGAAATGTGTCTGATAACCACGTCGGTTCACCCTGTCTACATCACTTACCGGAGAATAGGGTTAACATTAGTTATCTAAAGACATAATATCGGCAGTAATCTTGAATGTCATCACCGAACAAAGTGATCTCATGAGCCATTGTTTCCTTGAATTGTTGGTTGAATATTAGCATCGAATTAATACTTGTTTCAAATTCGTATACAAAAGGACTGTGTTGAATTGCTGGTCGCCCAATCAAGCTTTGTTTAAAAAGATTCAAACGGATGCTAACGCGATTGACTGCAGTTCACTTCTGGGTGTGGATCTCCATAATCGCTCTATCGTATCGGAAGAACATCAATCCATAAATGGCAAGTTATTTGAAAGTTTAAGCAATATAAGACAAATAAATTTTACTAATTATATTATTTCGTTTTCATATTTATGTTTAAATATTGTTTTATGTTATGATCTATTATTGTATTATTTTGTAATTATAATCGTTGTTTCGTTCTCAGTATTATTCTTGTTCTTCTTCTCCTTCTTCTTTTTTCTTCTTCTCCTTCTTCTTCTTCTTCTTCTTCTTCTTCTTCTTCTTCTTCTTCTTCTTCTTCTTCTTCTTCTTCTTCTTCTTCTTCTTCTTCTTCTTCTTCTTCTTCTTCTTCTTCTTCTTCTTCTTCTCCTCCTAGTAGTAGTATAATTAATATTATTATTAGAAGTAATAGTAGTAGTAGTAGTAGTAGTAGTAGTAGTAGTAGTAGTAGTATTAGTAGTAGTAGTAGTAGTAGTAGTAGTAGTATTAGTAGTAGTAGTAGTAGTAGTAGTAGTAGTAGTAGTAGTAGTAGTATTAGTAGTAGTAGTAGTAGTAGTAGTAGTAGTAGTTATGATTCTGTAACCCCATAGAGCGGCGAAGTGTGACGTCATCAACAACCTTTTTTTTAGAATTTCCAATTTCGAACTTTATTTTCCGAAAGAGCATCACGAATAATGTCCAAATGTATTGGCTGAGATATTTCCATCGTATGAATTTTATTTCAATAGGAAATCAGTGTTATTTTGGTCTGGTTGATAACGTTACGAAGCGGAGCAAAATAACAGTGATTTCCTATTGAAATATATGTATTCGGATGATCATATCTCAGCCAATACGTCACATATTCGATTGATTTTGAAACTTTCGTCATTGTTTGTTATGCTTTTCCGGAAAATGTAGTTCAAATTGAGAAATTCAAAAAATAGATTTATATGATGTCACAGGTTCGGTACTCTATAGAACATGCCGACACAGAACAAAGAATTGAAAATCTAAAGTATTCCATATAATATATCCGTTTTACATCTTTCCACATTTACATGAATGAGGGATATGAAAAATAACCAGGTTTGTTCGAGGGGGGTAGGGATAACAAATAGGGTATCCAAACAGCAACACCCCCTTCTCTTATGTGCCCTTATAAACGGGAATTTGGTGAAAATCAGTGATAGAAATATGATTAATAATGGCAGCACGGAGATTAATTGTCTGTTTGAGTTGTCTAGTTTTTCCTGGGGCTCGGCCCCCTGACCATGGACAGACTGGACCAGTGCTCATGAACGAATCCTTACATTCTCTACATCAGTTCAGGACTCTCCTCGCCGATATAATACAATTTTTGAGAAAAGAATGAGACCATTGTCTCAACTCATAACATAATGAGAGGTTTTGATTATTAAATCCAAAGCTCCCATGGCCCTCTGGGCCCACGGTAGGACGTGCCTAAAGGGGGTACCAACACTCCACTTCTCTTGAGCCACAATATAAGACACTATAATATCGTTCAGTATGTCATAAGGAAGCCCTGTGCCCAAAATGGTGCTTGTATAACAACGAATCAATGTGAAATACCTTATATTTAATGTGGGGGATCCGGTACGACGTCACCGCCCCCCCCCCCCAAACACACACTTAAATACAATTGTTGCCAGTGGCTCCTACCCTAATATTGTTCAGTAGGTCCTTATGAATCTCTGTGCCCAATATGGCGCTTGACAACCACATATAAATACAATTTTGTCGTTGCTCCTACACTAATATTGTTCGGAATGTCCTAGGGAAGCCCTGTGCTCAAAATGGCACTTGGGTAACAACAAATCAATGCTATTTTACCCTATATATAATGTGGGGCTCCGGTTTTGCGCCCTTGGCCACCACACGCTTAAATCAGTAAAATATTGCCGGGGGCTCCTGCCCTAATATCGTTCAGTAGGTCCTAAGGAATCCCTGTTCCAAATATGGCGCTTGTGTTACAACTAGTACTAGTTACAACAAATCAATGCTATTTTACCCTATGTTTAATGTGGGGCTCCGGTACGGCGACCCCGGGCTCCACACGCTTGAAGGCAAATGCCAGTAGTGGGAAACGCCCCACACAAAGTCAATGAAATGTACGCCCTTATTACCAGTCATGTGAAAGAATATGTTTTTACTAATATTGGATGATAACAAATTTGGCCTGGAAACCACCTACTATTAGATATATTTGGTAAATTATATAACTCATTTACTGTAAATTGATATCGCCGACGGTTGTATGTTGCAGGGGCGTAGACAACGGGGGGGGGGGGGGGGGGGGGGGGCGGATGAGGGGTATGCATCCCCCCACCTCACAAGGTGGGGGGGGGGGGGGTGACATGTACAATCATCCCCCCAGGTTTTAGAGAAAGATATATAGTTTTGTGTGTGTGTATCTGTATACGAGTGGTAAAGAAAAAAAATTATATGAGCTAATACTTGTTAATTCTAACGTTCAAAAAGTAATTTATAAATCTACTTTAAATTTTTGCAGATTATCTCACCTTGTTGTGTAACTGTGTATGGTCTGGCGTGAGTATTTTTTCTGTACCAGGCCACGTAGTTCGTGTAGGCTGGCATTGCTCTGGCTGCTTGTGTGACGTGCACCAAATTGCACAATTTCAAGTATGTAAATGCATTATCTTCTCCGTGGGAGGGGGATACCCCCTCCCAAACCCTCCCTATTTGGCTCTGCCCCAGCCCTCTGTAGCTTCGCCCCCTCGGGACTCATTCGTGGCTATAGGCTATGTTGTTGGATCATACATAATGCGGAATATGGACATTAAATATAAATACAATATTCGTGTGTGTGTTGGGGTACATATTTATTAGTGTGTCAATTATTTGTTTTCTTCGTGAAAATATATTTAAAATGTGTAGTTGATCAAATCATAACCCGCTTTCCCAGATACAGTTAATGTTAAGCCCATATTTCCTTTCTAGGGTAAGCACCAGATTGCACAATTTCAAGTGAAAAATGCAAAAGCTACCTACCGTGGGAGGTGGGACACCCCCTCCCACACCCTCCCCCCGCTCAGTCACTTTGCTCCCTCGCAATGTCGCACTCTCACATCTAACTCAAAGTTGGCAGCCCTGTGAGTGTGGTTGGACATGAGCCCCTACATACACAAAATCGTGTGCCCCCTTAGGTTTTAGCCCCCCCCCCCCCAACAAAAAAATAATCAAAACTGCTTCCGGCGCGCCTGGTCTCGACTATTTTAATGAATGATCTTGGCTGCGAAAAAAAGTTGACGAGCCCCCCCCCCCCCCCCCCCCCCCGAGAGGACTTTCAACCAATTCTCTCGGTCTCGAAAAAATTAGGCAGGCGGTCTCGGCCAGGACAAAATTTGGCGACGGACACTCCCCCCACCCACCCCCCCCCCCTCCCCCCTCTCCCCCCCCCCCCACCCCCAACTGAGAGGACTTTCAAGCAAAAATCCTCGGTCTCGAAAAATGTTGGCAGGCGGTCTCGGGCGCGAAAAAATTGGTCTTGGTCCGGTGAACGGCAAATCATCCCCCCCCCCCCCCCCGGTGTAAGAACCTGTCTTACGCCACTGGTATGTTGGTATGCACCCTCGTGCGCTGCGTGCTAATCCTATGGCAAATGCGGCACATGGTTCTCGCGAGAGTATCGCACGAACGAGCGTATAGATGTGGCCAGCGTAGACGGGCTAAACTGACGGTGAATTGAAGCTCAATGTGAGCGGCTTTCTTTAACGTTTTTAACTGATATTTCTCCATTTAACGATACTAAGGTTCGGATTTTTCCACACACGCCCCTTTTATGCTATTTCAACAATACTAATTAGTTAGTTTGGCCAATAAAGTTATTTCCGATAATTTTTCCGAAACAAATATTTCCCTTTAAATGGAATATTTGTCTGTGGCTCCTACCCTAATATCGTTCAGTAGGTCCTCAAAAATTGGCCCTGAGCAAAAAATAAAAGTGTCATCCCTAATCTTTCAGAACGTCCAAGTAATGGCCCAAAGAACATACGCTATCATGCAAATATTTACCTGTATTCCATTTATAAGATGCCAATCATGGAATAAATTCACACATTGTCTTTCAACTTTATTTTAATTTTTCAAATTTAAATTTTGTATTAGTGTGTTGAGATTATTAAAAACATGAGGTTGTGAATCGAAATTATTTTCTAGTATTCTAAAGAGTGCAAATTGCCCTTTCAAAAATTATCAAATTGAGGTTTGTGCGCATTTAAGTATGATGCATATACAATGGACATGAAGTATTCGTAGTTAACATATAATTTACTGTATACGTAGGTAACAAAAACTTAGTCCACAGTGACTGTCACGAAATATGGGGCTCCCTTGTCAGCTTCTAGTGTTATACGATCACATAAATGTGCTAACAATCGATTTTGTTTGTGGAAAAAACTTCTTTAAAGAGATCTAGTAACTGTGTTGACATGTGCAAAAAGTGATGAATGGTTGAAACAATGTGTGTTGTTGTGCTCTGATATGTCCACGGAGTAATGTGTGAAAATGTCACGTTAAATGGATATTACATGGCCGAGTAATGAGCAAAAATGCAAAATGATATTCACTAACTCATTGCACTGACTTTGTACACGATGTTGACTATCCAGTGGATAGTTAAAAACCGAACACTTCAATCTCAAATATCTTTTAGCGATAGGGAAATTCGAAAAACCGAAACCTGTCCCATGCTTCTATTATTGATACAAATACAACAAGGTATGAGAGAACCGCTATAGAGTTCCAAGTAAGTTTTGAGAATTTTGACAATATTACTAGATCCCTTTAAGATTTACATTGACATTATAAGTGGTGTCCTGAAAAAAAATATATATTCAAATGTTCAAATGTGAGCATTTTAACCAGATAATTTGAATTTGTAATGTCGATCGATTGTATCCACACGATTGACAAGGCAAACATTTTGTAAAAAAAATATATAACCTGGAATTGGTAAGTATACGATACATTTAGGTAATAACAAAGCGAATATACTAGTGTATTCGTAGGTAGCATTTGTTCATATATCTCAAGATACCTGTAGTTAGTGTAGCCAAATTTAATTACTGTATTTGGACTATGTCATCTCTAAAACAATCACACATCAATCCAAAGCATCGTATATTGATTGTCTCAAATATCACGTTTTGAAAATCACTCACTAATATCAAACGGAAAATGATTTTTACCAAAACCCAAAACATAATTTCTTACGCACATTTCTTTATAGAGGCGCACATAAATATAATTGTCTTCCCTCTGAAATAAAATCCTCGCCAAGTATTTTTGTATTTAACAAGAATTTTCATTCTTTTATTCTCAATTTTGTTTAATCCTCTTTGTTAAAATTGATTCAGTAGTATAATAGTTCTGCACTCTATGTTGTAGGTTGTGATCATAACAATTTGTTTAAATTATTGTTAATTATGTTGTTAATTATTGTTTATTGTAAATTAATGTTAATTGTTAATTATTGTTAATTATCGTTACTTATTGTTCATTCTTAATTGCTCGTTGACATTTATTGTTGATTATATTGTACTAAGTACTATTAAAGGGATAGTTGAGTTTTGGTAAAGAGAGTACAGTTTTGGTCAAACTGAATTTTAGTAACCAAAACCTGCACCAATACATTACAAACCAACAGTTAAAACTCCATCATGCACGAAAGGAATACAAAACAGTACAAATGACTAAGTAAAAAGCCTGTTATCATTCAAAAAGACCCGTTTAACTCAAGAGGGCGCTCTAATAAATACGATGATTTTTTTGAAAAAAATATTTAAAAATGCTTCCACTTTTTAATTATTTTTTTCAAAAGCGGTTTTTTAATAGTTGTTGATGATCTCTCTATTTAATCATTATTTCAACGAAACATTACATGCATAATTTTGTATGAAAAATGGTTGAAACCAATGCCTTATTAAAGAGCGCCCTCTTGTGTTTTAATGGCGCTTTTAGAGTGATTACAGGCTTTTTACTTAGTCGTTTGTATTTTTGAATACCTTTCGAGCCAATTGATTTGTTTTCTGTTCATGTCCACTTCCCCGTGGAAATTCTCAAATAAACCCTTTCATTGAAGTGAACCACCTGGGCCCATATTTATAAAAGCCCGCTAGCTTAGTTGTATGCTAAGTCCATTGTGGGTGACGTGGCTAAGCATTTAACACATTATCTTTTCTGTTATAACTTTGGTTAAATTAATGGGTACATAAGGCTTACCCAGCTAAACCTAGTTGGGGACTAGGAAAACTGCTTGTTGCTCACATAATTGTATAATTTGAAATACACTTAGTGCATGTTTAAGCTAAGCAAGCGAGGTTTTTAGTAGAGCATATACTGTAAGTGTAATAATCGTTCAAAGTTTGATACAAGCAAAGACAATACAAAGACTTGGTATGCAGACTACTGCAAGGGACCGCCAAAAAGCTAATTTTTGATATACAAATTGACTGAGTTGGCCGATTTTAATAATCTTGGTGTCGTTTTATATGTTTATTGATATGCTAAAAAACGATGGTGATACAAACGGACCCATATGATGGCAATAAATCCAAGATGGCCGCCATTTTTCCCAGATGGCCCCAAAAAGCTACTTTTTAATATAAAAATTGACTGAGTTGGCCGATTTTGATAATCTAGGTGTCGTTTTATATGTTTATTGATATAATAATAATAATAATAGCTGATTTTTATATAGCGCATTTCAGAACTGGTGAGAACTATCAATGCGCTTTACAAGCAAAACATAAGAGCAATTGTATTAACATTCAATTCATAAGCAAATTAATTTTATAAACATTATAATACACAATTTAGGCATATACCTTAACACAAAATTACATGAATGGGCATACATACATACTTATATCATATATCATATGCTGAAAACGATGGTGATACGGACCCATATGATGGCTAAAATCCAAGATGGCCGCCATTTTTCTCAGATGGCCCCAAAAAGCTACCTTTTGATATACAAATTGACTGAGTTGGAGGGTTTTGATAATCTTGCTGTTGGTTTATATGTTTCTTGATAATATGCTAAAAACGATGGTGATATATACGTCCCATTTTATGGCGAATTTATTCAAGATGGTCGCCAAAAGCTCCTTTTTGATATACAAATTGACTGAGTTGGCTGATTTTAATAATCTTGGTGTCGATTTAAATGTTAATTGATATATTTAAAACGATTGTAATACAAACGGACCAATATAATGGGAAAATCAAAGATGGCTGTCACTTTCCAAGATGACCGCCAAGGCTAATTTTTTTGTATACAAGTTGACTGAGTTTGCCGATTTTTATTATCTTGATAAATATATAAAGATTTATATATGATCTGATATGCTGAAAACGATTATGATACATACAGACATACAGTTTATAATGGCGGAAATCCAACATGGCGGCAATTTTTCAATACGGTTGCCAAAAGGCATTTTTTTTTTTTTTTTCAAAAACTGACTGAGTTCGCTGATTCTAATAATCTTTTTACTAAATAAAAGTTTTTTTGATGAGCTGAAAACTATTTTTGTATACAAATGAATCTAAATAAATTGTAAAAATCGAACATGGCGGCCATTTTCCAAGATGGCGTAGCTAAGGTATAAAGGAGGGATTAGCGATCTTTCCCTAGGGAAATCATGATTTCACTTTTTCATGTTTTGGTAAAGGCTGCACCTTATAGGAAATATTGCCCTAACAATTTGTTTGCCACCCCTCTTATCATTGGTAGTCCTTTGGTTATGCCTCTGGACTTTTGAGATGAATGAGTGACAATAATTGTATGATTAAAATCATTATGAACGCGTTAATGGTCCTAATACATTTTTGTTCACCAATATTTTGAAAACGATTGTGCTACGCACAAACCTACAATGGCGTAACTAAAGGGAAGGGGAAATATTGCCACCATTTCTCTGAAGAAATCATGATATCACCACTTATCTGCCCTCCAAACATTTCTTTGCAATCCCGTGCATCGTCCCTTCCCCCATTCTGGATAAATGCTGGCTATGCCCTGGACCTGTGCATATCAGCAGAAATTAAATCAATTGTACAAACAAATTTAAATGCGCTTTGATTCCATTTTGCATTGAATGAGTTATTTCCCCCACCTCCCGGCGGGTCTCCAAATCTCCACCTCCACCGTCCCTCCCAACCCCCATTATGCTCATTGAGACTGGCAACGCCATGGTCCTTTTTACGATATACATGTATACTTAAACATATCTTGTCAGAGTTTGGTCTGTTATTGCTTCTCTGTAATGATTCAGTTTGCGCTGTAAGTATAATTTATTATACATTGACTCGGACACTAGTAACCCTGCTATCACCTTTATGGATTCAAGTATGTCAGTCTCTAAAACATGGAATAGCCCACTGCAGGCTCATCATTTCCTCGAGTATGATGACAATTCAGGGTGTACAGATAAACTGCTAATTTGACCAACCACCATAAGCAAGTAGTGCAAACTCAGTCCCACTTTAATAAGAGAATATGCAAGCAATTGAACGTTTCCCAGGAAATGGATGAATCCCTAAAAGAAAGAAATATGCAAGACACTAAGGATCTATAATACGTTCATACGATGTTGCTAAACTATTATATTTACACTGATCTGTACAGATCATGCTTCTGGAATAGTTCAAAGACATGGGTATAAGGGGATGGATATGCATGGATATCTATCATACAAAAAACGTCTGAAGACAAGGCCGAAGTGTGCGTCCTAGACAATAGCTATTTTTAATAAATGTTATGGTTAGGGTTAATCTATATTAATAATTAATATAAAATATTAATAGTAGTAATATTATACCACTATAACCCAAAGTTGATAATAAGGAAGCTGCGCAAATCTCTACAGTTATGTTTGGTATATAAAGCGGTCCATGGCGTAGCCAGTATTAAGCCATATGCCAACTGAGGAGGGGTCGGAATGTAGTTTAAAGCCAAATACTAGTTTTTGGGAAAGTAGCCGAAAACATCTATATTGATCAATATTGTTGAATAAGTATTTAAATAGGGCTTGAGTGGTAAATTCCGAACCTAAGCACCGTTAAATACAGATATATCGGAAGAAATCTAATACCCGCCCATGAAATTTATAAATCCACCACCCTTTCGCACCTGTCAGCGCCGCTAGCGCTGGGCTGGAGATATCGACAAGCTGGGGAAAAGCCCGTAAAGCGAACTCCTCGTGTAACGCACGAGGTTATTTGCACGTAGCGTATGCGCAATTCCGCGTTGGCGATATCAATGGTACAGTACATCAATTTATAATTTTGCAAATATATAAATTAGTAGGCGGTTTCTTGGCCAAATTTGATTAATCCCATATTAGTAAAATTATATTCTTTCATATGGTTGGTAATAAGAATGTACATTTCATTTTTAGGGGGTGGGGCGTTTCCCACTACTGTCATTTACCTTTAATCTGAACATGTGAACATGTGAATTGATCTATGTGTATAAAATGCTGTTTCATGCATACGGTACATGAACTCCCAATACATTATTAATGATTAAAATCTTAATATAATTCTCTTAATAAACATGCTAGGCATATATATTCAGGGGGCCAGGGGTTTGGACGGTCCGGGATGAGGTAAATAGATCGATCCAGGTTAGGAAATAGCAATAAGGGAGCAGCCTATCCAAAATTAAGAACAAAAGACATGTCATGAATTCAGCACAGAAGGAGAGGTTATATCCGGGGGGGGGGGGGGGGGGGCACTCAAACTATTCTTTGACGAGGGTGTGCCTTACGGAACTTTGAAATGGGGGTGTTAACAGCTGACTACAAGCAAAAATATAGGGTCTTTGGAGCTACAAAAACCCTGAAACGGGAGTTAAAGGGTCTAAGGAGCAGACTAAAACTACAAAATACATGGACTTGAAGCTACCAAAGACCTACGGAAACCCTCAAATGGTGATCCAAGGAACTGATTATAAGAAGAATAATGGACTTGGAGCTACTCAACTACCTAGTCAAGTCATTCCGGGGTCTATGGAGCGGCAATTTATGAAAATCGGGTATCTTGAGAGCGGCATTCGGGTGTGTAAACGGGGGTCTTGTATAATGTAAGACGGGTATGTGCCGCTGCGGCACATACCCGTCTTACATAATACATGATTGCCCCCCCCCCCCCACCTAGGTTATAATAGCGCTATATTCGTTAGCGACACAATTTTGTAGGTCCTTGTGTAACACAAATGTTTTCAGCAAATTAAGAAACATATACAAAAAACACTGGGAATATCAAAATCGATCAACCCAGGCAATTTGTATATCAAAAGTAGGTTTTGGACGGTCATCGTTTAAAAGAGCGGCCATTTTGGATGTTAGCCATTAAATGGGTTAAATGTATTACAATCGTTTTCAGCATACCAAGAGGCATAATTCGACACCAAAATGATTACAATCTGAAAAATCATTAATTTTTACATCAAAAATTAGTTTTGGGGCGGCCATCTTGGAAAATGGCCGCCACGTCGATTTTTCGCCACCATATGGGTCCCTATGTGTCACAATCGGCTTAGGCATATCAATACACATCGAAATTGACACCAAAATAATCAAAATCGATGACAAATTGCCACCATGTTGGATTTTAGACAATATACTGTATGCCTGTTTGTATCATAATCGTTTTCAGCATATCAGGTCACATATAAATCGACATCAAGATAATACAAATTGGCAAACTCAGTCAACTTTTATACACAAAATTAGCCTTGGCGGTCTTCTTGGAAAGTGGCAGCCATCTTGGATTTTCGCCATTATATTGGTCCGTTTGTATTACAATCGTTTTAAATATATTAATTAACATTTAAATCGACAACAAGATTATTAAATTAAGCCAACTCAGTAAATTTGTATATAAAAAATGAACTTTTGGCGACCATCTTGAATAAATGGCTGCCATCTTGGATTTTCGCCATCAAATGGGTCCGTATATATCACCATCGTTTTTAGCATATCAAGAAACATATAAATCAACACCAAGATTATCAAAAGCGGCCAACTCAGTCAATTTGTATAATTTATTAAAAAGTAGCTTTTTGGGGCCATCTGGAAAAAATAGCGGCCATCTTGGATTTTTAGCCATCATATGGTCCGTTTGTATCACCATTGTTCTCAGCATATCAATAAACATATAAAACGACACAAAGATTATTAAAATCGGCCAACTCAGTAAATTCGTATAATATCAAAAAGTAACTTTTTGGCGGCCATCTTAGATTTTTGCTTGGCTAAGTGTTTTTTTCAACAAAAAAAAAGTGTCCTTAACCCTAATAAGGCAGGGGGGCCATTATGGCCCCCCTCCCCCTCCGCGATTTTTTGTATTGCCTCAAAACGCAGTAAAATGACGCGCCGCTGCTTAGTGACTTTTTTTTTTGAGTCTTGCGCATATTTTAAAACCAAAAAAACAGAAAATCGGACCTACCGTTACGAAGTCACGTGATCTTTTGTCTATGCATGTCAGCTCGAAAATCGCTCAATTTCGTGATTTGTGTACAAAACATATGGAAATATCAGTTTTCGTAAAAAGAGGTATATCATTGATTATTTGGTCTTGTTTACATTTTATATGTTTGTTTTGGTGTTCAAAATAGTTGAATTATAGTTAGAAATAAAATTAACAACAAAAACAATAAAAAACATAAGTAAAAAAAAAGAAGAAATACATAAGAAATTATAAAAACAATAGAAAACATAAGGAAGAACCTGGCTCTTCCGAATTTTGTTGTCGCATTATTATTCCAAATGCTCTACAGAACATATGTAATGAAATTTTCCAGAATTTCATGAATTGTATGACCTTATTTGCATAAATTACCATAAATATGCAAATTAATAAATTTTTCAAATAATTAAAATTACCATTGTATTCTATACACTTAACTTATCATGCTTGCAAATTTTCACGGCGATCGGCCGCTCCGCGGCCGAGATCTTAAGGGGGGAGGGGGGGGGGGGGGCCATAATGGCCCCCCGGCCGTAGAAAGACCTCAAATAGCCCGGCCTTTTTAGGGTTAAGGTAGTCTGCATACCAAGTATGTTGCTTGTATCAAACTTTGAACAATTTCCAGGATATTTTACACTTATCTGCTCTACTATGTACAGTGATTGGTCTGACCTGAATAGAGTTGACTTTTATTGTCCATACGTTGACGTTGTATTATTTCCGGGAAGCATTTGCGGCCTACTGTATAGTACCCCATTGAATAGCGCTAGACAGTAATAACCAACCTATTACTCGCACATCATACCGCAGTGTGCAGCCTACCATATCCTACTGTATCAAACTGCGTTTTCTTTGTCTAGCAGTACATGCAGTGGTACAGCGGCGGTATATATATATGTTTTTTAATCAACAAGTTTTCGTCAAAATATTACATTTAACATATATATCACTGTAACTTTCAACACGATTTCCAATTTACTCTATTATACAAAATTACACTTTATTCCGTATTATCAACATGACCACGCGATGTATTATGGTAATATAAGTAACGAGTCTTTTTAGTTGGTTGAAATTATGATCTTTTTGAATAATTTATGAATTAATGCGTTAGACAGACCGCTAAATATCCAATTATCTAAGTTGAGGAGTTTGCCTCTGTTTTTATTCCATTTCATTTTCACATGATACAAAGCAGACCGCCGCACTTCGGGTAATTATGGTAATGGCTGCCTAATCGCAAGGGTACAACCGTGGACCTATAATTATCATTGTATACACATTTATGCGTACAACTGGCATGATCAATTGAATGAAAAATGTGTTAATTGTTTTTAAATCGTTTTCAAAGGCTTGTGCGTACAAACCAGTACTTTCATTATTTGTTTTTGCACCCTTCTTTGTTAAACTATTTTTTCTATCCCATATTTACATAATTTAGGGTAATATTCATCTTTCTTTGGAATGTCTTGGCATCAAGCCAGCAGATCATTGTGAAACCCACTGCGACTCTCTTAATACACTGTAAACTACATGTATTATGTTGTATAATTATCTTTCACACTAACATCAACATTATAAAAACAAATTTAAAACAGATATTTCTTTATTTTTGTTTACAAAGTTATAACTAAAATTAGCACATGTACGATATATTTATGCGTTGTATTATATTCTATTGAATAGATGTTTTGTATTTATATACTGTTTCACCTTTTTTGCTAAAAGTTGCTAAATAAATTAAAAATAATTAAATGATTGTGTCATGGCATTGGTACCGGAAGTTAGGGAGAAATATATGACTGCCCCCAAACATTCAAATTACTTGGATACGTCACTGTTTGTATTACATGAAGTTTTAAACTAATATCACTGTTACTTCAACAAGTCTTTTCAATTTACACTATTAAACCAAATTACGCTTTGTTCCGTATTATCAACATGACCACGCGATGCCTGTATTATGGTGTTATAAGTCACGAGTCTTTTTATTTGGTTGAAATGATGATCTGTTTGAATGATTTATGAATTAATGCGAGCAGCGGAAATTAATGTATCAGATAAATCGACAGACCGCTAAATATCCAATTATCTAAATGTCTCAGTTGAGGAGTTTGCCTCTGTTTTTATTCCATTTCATTTTCACACGATGCAAAGCAGACCGCCGCAGTTCGGGTTATTATGGTAATGGCTGCCTAATCGCAAGGGTACAACCGTGGACCTATAATTATCTTTGTATACACATTTATGCGTACAACTGGCATGATCAATTGAATGAAAAATGTGTTAATTGTTTTTATATTGTTTTCAAAGGCTTGTGCGTACAAACCTGTACTGTTATCATAGGCGTACCCGGAGGGGGGGGGGGGGGGGGTGGGGGTTCACCCCCCCCCCCCTTTGACCAAAAAATGGCTGTTTGGGGGGGGGGGGGTTGAACCCCGCCCCCTTTCCGAATTTTAGCCGGTCTCGAGACCACTTTAGGCGGTCTCGACCATCATTATCCTGGTCTTGGCCTCGAACATTTTTGACGGATCGTGGTCTCGGTCTCGAAAATGTTGAAGGTACTTGGTCTATATTATCAAAACCGGCCAACTCAGTCAATCTGTATATCAAAAGGTAGCTTTTTTGGGCCATCTGGAAAAAATGGCGGCCATCTTGGATTTGTAGCCATCATATGGGTCCGTATGTATCACCATTGTTTTCAGCATATCAATAAACATATAAAACGACACCAAGATTATCAAAATCGGCCAACTCAGTAAATTTGTATATCAAAAAGTAGCTTTTAGGCGGCCATCTTGGAAAATGGCCGCCATCTTGGATTTTCGCTTGGCTAAGTGTTTTTTTCTTTAAAAAAGTGTCCTTAAGGTAGTCTGCATACCAAGTATGTTGCTTGTTTCAGACTTTGAAGGATTTCCATGATATGTTTCACTTATCTGCTCTACTCTTTATGAGTATGGGCACTAGACAGGGAAAGCTACAGTACTGAACAAGGTTGAAATATCCCTTGGCCTGTAGGCGTATTCAATTTAATCCTAAGTCATATTTAGTTTGTCCCTGCATTACATCAAACACTATTGGTCATTACAATCATGTTTTGTGTTAGCATATTCATTCCATGAACCAATGCTTGACATTAACTTCTTCTTTTTTCTTGGTGACCCAGTCGAGCCAGTAAAACCTTACTTTTCAAAATTGTGGTGGCCCGAATGAAAAATTTGGCGGCCCGAAAAAAAAGATTATACAAATTTAGTTTGTCTCCTTTTTTACTTTTTTTTTTGTTTTTAAACAAATTGTGATATTTTAGCATCAAGATGACAAATGGGCATTGCATAAAACTATAACAAATGTATTTCACATTCAATGATAATAGAATGCAACTTACAGTAACGACATGGAATAATGTTTACCTTAACTAGTGAAAAAAAATAAATCGATGTCAGATTTTATCCCGATCGTTCGCGTAAAGTATCCGAATTGGAATAATATGGAGCGTTTAGTATCAGAATTCGGATACTCTTGACAATGGACGAAATGATTAATCTTAAATATCTCCATAATTGGGGGGACATTTGAAAAATCAGAAATCATTTCATGTTCTGTTACCATTAGCCAAACTACAAGGTACAAGAGAAGTGTAAAAGCTCCGAGTGATTTTGGTTGAATTTTGGCAAAGTGAACGGATCACTTTAACATAGTAAGGCTGTTTTGCTGTTATTGTTTCTTTTTTTTTTACAGATGATGGAGCTCCACGGATTTCTGATAATTAGTGCATCTCTTGCGGTCAATCTGCTCATGATTGGTAAATACAATTCATTAATTCTTGTAATTTGGATTAACCATAGACCTACGAGCAGTATGTATATGGACTACTAACAATATTAGGGCTGGTTCGTGGATCGATTTAATGAAACGATTTTCTAAGATCATGTTTAATGTTGGCCAATATAGTGCAATATGACATAACGTGTATTGTTCAATGTAATACTAATATAGTTAGTATAACATGGTGTTAAAGGGATAGTTGAGTATTGGTCAAACTTAACTTTAGTAACCCAAACCTGCACAATTACGGTACAAACCAATACAGTAGTTATAACTCCACCATTATTACAAACGTCTAAGTAAAACCCATGTTATCATTCAAAAAGATCCGTTACAACTCAAAAGGGCGCTCTGTAAAAAAAACTGATTGGTTTTAGCAATTTTTCATACACAATTGTGCATTTGATGTTTTGTTAAAATAATGATTCAATAGAGATATCAGCAACAACTTTAAAGGAGAATTCCGGACGAGTTTAAACTAAATACAGTATATTGGAAATAAATCTAGGGATGTTCTTGAATATTTTTAGGATTTCACTCTCTTTGGTTGATTTCTAAGAGATTTTTCTAATGTCATTAACTCTGAGACCCTTACGTAGCACCCTCACTTTGCTTAATTTCTTGAGTATGCTTGAATCCGGTGCCACTGCATTGTGATCACTGCATGTGTCATTCATAATAACCGGTCATGCAGAGCCAGCAAATTCAATAACCACGTTTACAGGACTTTGTGTCTATTCAAATTCCAATGAAAGCCAAACGTGTTACAATTTCGGGCAGGCAAGTATTTTCAAACGGTTCAACAATGCAGTAATGCTCAAAGGCACGGTTGAGTGGCGCATCGTGGACTAAACTATTCATGATCGAGCATTGTATTGGTCCGATCAAAAAAACACATTCGCTGCAGTGTAAAAACATAGATAGGCGCATAGTGAGGGTCGCACGTCACAAATTGGTGCATTGTGGGATAAAACAAGCTCGCTCGCGAATTTGTGTCATTAGAATTTCAAAGCCAATTATAAGAACCCACAATCATACTGTTTTCATACAAAATTGTGTTTATTGACCTAGAATATCTGTCTTTCAATCATTAGAAGCTTGAAATCGTGTGGAAGTCCACTTTAACAAAAATCTATTTAGATTTTGTTCAAAGTAGTCTATAAGCATTTTTAAAAAATCAAAATTTTCAAAATGTCCCCTGGCGGAAAAACTTTTGAATAAAAATATGTTTATGGATATTTCAGCCGTTTCTGAACCGATTTTGATCAAATAAAGTGTATTCTGTCATTAAAATTGTATGTTCTTTCATATTTGACGGTCAGCTTTTCATTATCTCACAAAAGAATATTTTGTGAAGTGCCCTCTAAAGGGACAGACCCTCTTTTGCAAGCCAAATTTCAAAAGTTGCGAGGTTATTGTCTGATATGAAAGAAAATGTAATTTAATAGCATGCATGAACAAATTAGGGCTTGAAATCTCTTTTTCGTGGAGTTATAGACCTAAAACTAATAAACCATCGTCCAACGTTTAATTGTGCATTAAACGTGTATTCACCCGGTGAGAAAGTTCGCACACGGATTACCACAACGCTATGCGTGACCCCTACGTGACCCGCGCTAGCTACGTGAACGCGCATAAATAACAAAGGCATAAGCGGATACTAAACAAAATAACCAAACCTCGCTTAAACTGACTACATGTAATTATATATTCTTCATTTTTGAGATCTTTTTCTGTGACATACCTTTACAAATGTCGGCTTCACAATACTTTTACAAGAATAAGTACAATATTGTTGTAATATTATGCTAAATCAGTTAAACTCTTTTTATTGACGGATTTATAGTTTGATGGAGGGACGCGTTCGTTTTTCATTCATACATTCATCCCCATCTGTCAACTGGAAACTGTTCAGACGTTTTGTGAAAGAGGGCCTGCCCCTTTAAAGGGAAGTTATAACAGTTTTAAAAAATAAATCACAACATTTCTCACATGATTCGCAGCGAGTGTCGAACGATAGGACGGGTGCTATATAAGTAGCCACCATACTATTATTAGTATCTTAACTCATGGTAACGGTTCTGGTTTTCCGAATTTCTGTTTCGTTATAAATGTATCTATGATTAAAGCAGAATTTTGTTTTAATTTTGTGTACAAATGTAGTGAAATGAGTAAGCGAACATCACTGTGCTTTTTCGCTAACTTTTCGGTTGTATTACACGTGGAATGTACATGTATTACTTAGCGTACATAATCGGATCACAGAAATACATATTTTATTATTCCTTCGTCAATTTTGGCATATACAGTGTATCAATTAAGTTGACCCTGCAGTAAGGATGGGTACCGTTACGGTCTCACATACACCCTACCCATGCGGGCCGTGTGGGTTTGTTAAAGACAGTAACCATGGCAATTCGAAAAATATGTAATCAAATACAATAGAATATTTTAATAAAACATCGCTTAAAAACGTATTTATTACTCTGAAAGCCCAATATGTCCTTTCATCAAAAGGCCACATGACTAAATCATCGTGTAATGGTGGCTATGGTCTCATAACTACACCCTATACCTATGCGGCCGTATAGACTGGTTGAAGTCGTTAACCAACTATACTCTACGTACCATGCTGCCGTACGGGCTAGTTGAAGACGGTATCCATGGCAGTACAAAATATGATATAATAATGGTGCAATAGTATAATATAACATCGTTTTAAAACGATTTAAGACTGTTAAAGCGCCAGAAGTCTCTTCATCAGATGACCACATAATAACATTATGTTTTGAGAATGCCTAAGCCTCTTTTTCCGTGACATACCTTTACAACTGTCGGCTTCACAATACCTTTACAAGAATAAGTACAATATTGTTGTAATATTATGCTAAATCAGTTAAACTCCTTTATTGACCGATAAATAGTTTGATGGGGGGACAGCATTCGTTTTTCATTCGTAGAATCCAAATTACAGGGCTGTTCGATCAGATTGTGTGTGTGTGGGTTACATCCATCCCCATCCGTCAACTGGAAACTGTTCAGACGTTTTGTAAAAGAGGAACTGTCCCTTTAAAACGCCAGAAGTCTCTTCATCAGATGAACACATAATAACTTTATGTTTTGAGAATGGCTACTTCTATAAGCGGCCATACAGACCCTTTGAAGACATTAACCATATTACTCCGAAAAATATGATATAATTTAGTAAGCTATTATAAATACAAAAATGATTTTAAAACGTATTTATTAGTTTTAAAGGCCCAGAGTACCACGTGACAACATTATGCTGTAAGGATGGTTACGGTTTTAACGACACCCTACCCATGCAGCTGTCATGCAGACTTGTTTATTGCGGTAGCCATGGCAGTTCAAACAATGTGGTATCAAACATAGTACAATATTATAATATAACTTAATTGTAAGACTTATTTATTACTTTGAAAGCCCCAGAGGTCTCTTCATCAGGGGACCACGCGACATCATCCTGCTGCAAGGATGGCTACGGTCTCAACTACACCCTACCCATGCGGACGTGCAGGCCGGTTGAAGTCAGTGACCAAACGGGAAGCCGAATGGTGAACACCATCCCGAAGCTAATACCCCCATCCAGCTTCGAAGAGGATACCTGTGGAAGAGAGAGTCGGATCGGAATCCCTCGGGGTCACCGTATATGTAGAGTTCCAGGTAAAATATGAGATTGATTATAAATTACATCTATGACGTAGCTACGGGGGATGATAACACGGGGGCACGTGTCCAGCCCCCCCCCCCCCCCCCGTACAAACTGGTCCCTTTTGGAATCTCGTTTGTTAGGTCAATTGATTAACTAAGAAGTGCGAAGTAAACGAAGTAAATTACTTTCTCTCACGTCTTGTGTCTGTTTATATAGTGCGTGTGCTCATGGGGGCACATGCGGAGGTAACAATTTTACTTAGTAGATTGACCTACGGTGATTTTCATGAGAAACGTATAGTATTGTATCAGTGACGTATTGGATTTTGAGGATCGTTCCATTACTCTTTGATGATTTATGTTTAAACCCAAAAAATATCAAATTTGGGACAAGTTATTAAAGGGTTGAAATTTGAATTAGTATGAAATGGTAATCTTAAATCATTATTTTAATTATAAAAGTAATGAATTTCGCTCTTCTTTTAAGAAGGGGGATATTTGAAGCCCGCGGTACAAGTCTTACCCGTGTCACCAGTATATGTGAGTGCCCCGGGGGTTCATACTAAATATAGATTAGCAATATGGCCTGTTTAACATATTAAGGGAATTGCAAATCAAAGTAAGTAATATTTTTAAATGGGTCTTTATCTGTTCACATTTTAGATTGTGACAGCAACCCGTGTATCAGTGGTTGGTGTGAGGAGACAATGACATCATACGAATGCCACTGCCCGCCAGCGACTACTGGACGCAACTGCGACGAAGGTAAAGAGAAAGTAATACAGTAAAGTTGTCAGTTCTCGGCCAGTTTGTAACTTGAATTCATCTCCCTCTCGACTTTTAGGGGGAGTTCAAACACTCGGGAATATCTATGTATAAATGCCATTAATTTCCCCAAAACAAAATGTGTATTTCTGGCCTAAATTAGTTTGGCGAGTGTTTGGCAATAGACGAATTCTGGCAATATTACTTATTAATATATAAGTGATCCTACCACGTATACGATAGCATGAAAGGGCATATTCTTCATATTCTACTTTCAATCTTTTTTTTCTCTTCTTCTTCTTCTTCTTCGTAAATCTTTGACTTTGATTTATAGTTTGTAATAAAGTTATCCTTTGAAAAGTCAACAAAAAAATGTTTTCTTCTTCTTCTTCTTCATCTGTTCATTCTCCTTCTGTTCATTCTCCTTCTTATTTTGTGGACGGTCTGAAATACATAAAGGCCTATTTTCAAGTGGCGAACTTTGGTTAAGCATTTTGAACAGTGTCCTCTAAACCCCCGTGCACGGCAATCCTCTATTTCCTCTCATAGGGTATATTGCCCTTTCAGCATAACTGATTTTCAATGGGGTCCACAAAGATAAAATAACAGTAAATAAACAAAAACTCGGTTTTAGGCTTTGGCAGTTGTATTTTATGATCACAATTTCTCAAATTGTGTGAATTATATCGTAGTTCAACTCGTGAGGATAAAAAAGTTGGAGTCAAATCATCCATAAAATCTTTTCCGCCTATGTCTCATTTGCATTCAAATTGCTACGTTTCTTATATAAAGGTCTGAATACAGTTTAAATGCATTATCAACAACCAATATTACTTCTATTTCTATTTAGAGGAAGCTACAGAGCAAACTACAAGCGCAACCACCAAACCGTCAACTGGAGTGCCTCGCTCGACCCTGATAACCACGAAGACATCGACATCAGCTTCTCCCTCGGCGTCCGATCCAACTTCGACGCCGACAACCACGGATATACCAACACCCGGTTCCACCTCGCCAGCCGATCCGACCTCGACGGCGGCAATCACGAAGACATCGACATCAGCTTCTCTCTCGTGGTCCGATCCCACTTCGACGCCGACAACCACGGAGATACCAACATCCGCTTCCACCTCGCCAGCTGATCCGACCTCGACGGCGGCAATCACGAAGACATCGACATCAGCTTCTCCCTCGTGGTCCGATCCCACTTCGACGCCGACAACCACGGAGATACCAACATCCGCTTCCACCTCGCCAACTGATCCGACCTCGACGGCGGCAATCACGAAGAAATCGACATCAGCTTCTCCCTCGTCGTCCGATCCAATTTCGACGCCCACAACCACTGAGATACCAACATCCGTTTCCGCCTCACCGGCCGTTCCGACCTCGACGGCGGCAATCACGAATATATCGACATCAGCTTCTCCCTCGTCGTCCGATCTGACTTCGGGATCAACGACGGATATTCTCACGAGTCGTGAGTCTACTTATCCGACTTCGACGTCGCTGATGACCACGATGCCATTGTCACAAGAGATACGTCCTGTGGGTAAGACAACATAAAGCAATTGCAATTTTATAAGTATGTAGAATTTTGAAAGGTAATGTTTGCAAAGGTTTTTTTTTTATCATAATCTACGCCATGCATCATGCATTTAAATCAATAGTGAGTTTGAAATTGAGCAATGAAGATGACTGTACATTAGAAGTAGTGAATACAAATTGAGAAGGGCAATGCGATTTAACCATTCATCGAACGAATACAGTGCGAGTTAAAAAAAAACGAAACCGGACTTTCATAGCTTATAAATCCAGAATTACAAACATATATATGTTGATGTTGATATCATGTTAAAGCTTGGGAAATTGCCTTTAAAATGATACATCACACATTTTGATCACTTTACGCATCATCGAGCACGACCTTATGAACCAAAGTCATGCAAAAACTACCCGTGTCCAATTTTGCCGTCGTCTTATTCTAAACACAGCAAAACAATTAGCATAACTTTTTAACGAAAACGTTTTGAGCAAAATAACTTGGCAGGATTGTTCAACAATTATTGAATAACTTATGTGCGAAAATAAAATTGGTCCGTCGAGTCATGCATGAGTGAGCACACATTAAAGGCAAAATTGTCACTTTTTGACTCTTGTGACTTTTGAAAAGTGAAATTTTTGCCTTTAATGTGTGCTCACTCATGCATGACATGGCGGATCAATCTCATTTTCACAGAGAAGTTAGTCAATCAGTGTAGAAACAATCCTGCCAAGTTATTTTGATCAAAACCTTTTCGTTTTTACGCTATTTTGATTAGGGGGGACTTAGGTTTTTTTGTTGGGTTTATCATGAATTAATGCGTCTGTTTAAGTTTGTTTCTACAAATGAACATTTCAAGAATATCCTTTGGTAAATCACAACAAAATATCAGGTGGTTTCCAGTGTTTTCATGTTTATCAGGGTGGAAGGGGATCACACACTGTCCTCAGATCAGCAACCACACTGTTTTGAGGCAGGAGCCCCTGAATATGACATGCAGGATGAAGTTATCTTTGAAAATCAAACAACAAATGCAACCATTTACTAAACAAGAACACTGCAAACTTGGACACGGGTAGTTTTTGCATGCCTTTGGATAATTAGGTCGCGTGCGGTGAAGCGTGAAGTGATCAGAGTGTATGATATATCATTTTAAAGGAAATTTCCCAGGCCTTAACATGATACCAATATCAACATAATTATATACTTTTAGATTAGTGGATTTATAAGCTATCAAAGTCCGGTTTCGTTTTTTTTTTTACGCGCACTGTATATTCGAAACTCAATTCAAATAAGTCAGCCCCCGAAAACAGAGAGAACCTGGCTTGGGTTTACTGTCAATTATAAAGGTTTCTGAAAGTCGCATCATTAAATGTGGTTTGTTGGCCCGAATGAAAATGGAATTTATCTCTTGTTTAGGACCCCTATAAATAGTATGATGTCATAACACGAATACAGACCAAAAAAGTGCAATTTCCCGACATTAAATATTGTATGTTGACCTGAAAAGAAATTTGTTCTGTTGCAGTTTACGTCCCATAGGTGAATATTATGATTAGAAAACATCCACAAATTAATGAAAATAACTGTTTCTTTACCATGTTCACAGCGTTCTTCAAGTTCGAGAATGACGTCACAGACAGCTCCGGCTTCGCTAATGACTCGGAAGTGAGCGTCGGTGGTTCTTTGACTTACAATGCGGGAATATGCGGTCAGGCGGCGGTCTTCGACGGCAATGCTAAGGTAACCGTGCAGTCCTTTAATGGATATGCCTGGGGAATGAACTTCAGCGTGAGCGTTTGGTTCAAGCGCACTGGCCCATGGGACACCTACCAGGGCATTGTCAACAACGGAAACAACGAGTATGGGAGCTGGAAGATCTTTGTGCACAAAGATGACGGAAGGGCAGCATTCCGTTTGTATTTCACACCAGACGAAGGAGACTCCCGTAACAGTACATATCTTTATCGCGATTTAATCGGAACCGAGGCAGACTGGAACCACGTGGTGATGACCTTCGACGGCAACCAGTTCATTGCATATCTGAATGGAGGTAACAAGCAAACGAAGGATGTCTGCTGCAACTGTGAGATTATCACCAAACCAACGCCCGTGACAATTGGTGCTGGTAACAATTTCTTCTATGGCCTGATCGATGAAGTGCGCATCTACAACCACACCTTGTCTGAGTCACAGGTCTATGACTTATACAACACCACCCGTTGCACTTAAAGGGGTAGTTTAGTTTTGGTAAGGCTGAACTTTAGTAGCCAAAACCTGCACAGTAACATTATAAACTAATAGTTATAAATCCACCATGCTCGAAAGGTATACAAAATTACAAACGACCAAGTAAAACGCCTGTTATCATTCAAAAAGAGCCATTAAAACACAAGAAGGCGCTTTTTTAAAAGGCATTGGTTTCAACCATTTTCAACCAAAATTATGCATGTGATGTTTTGTTGATACAATGATTAAATAGCGAGATCATCAACAATCATTTAAAAAACGCTTTTGAAAATTTTTGAAAAAGTGCTAGCATTTTTTTAATTTTTTCAAAAAATCATCTAATTATTTGGGCCCCAAATAATTATAAGATCATATATATTTATTGATATTTCGGCCGTTTCTGGATCGATTTTAACCAAATAAAGTTTATTCTGCCATTAAAATTGCATGTTCTCTCAAATTCGACACTCAGTTTTTCATTACCTCACAAAAAAATTGCGATGTGCAGCGCCCTCTCTACCAAAACTAAACTACCCCTTTAAATAAGGCTGTAAATAAAAAAAGAAATAGGGAAGAATATCTCCCCGCCACCCTCACGCCCCGTATCAACCTCTTTACCAGGCCCATGCACGACCCGGGTCGTCTATTCCAGTCACGTGTTTAGCGGTTATTCGAAACCACCCCTTGTTCTTAAAAAACAAATCATACGTATATGAAGGCTCGAACAATATCATACCCGCCCTGCCCAAACGACACTCCTATTTTTAAGCCACTTGTTAAAGGGATAGTTGAGTTTTGGTATGGAGAGTACAGTTTTGGTCAAACTGAATTACATTACAAACTGATAATTATAACGCTACCATGCTCGAAAGGTATACAAAATTACAAACGACTAAGTAAAGAGCCTGTTATCATTCAAAAAGAGCCGTTACATCTCAAGAGGGCGCTCTCTAAAAACTCATTGGTTTCAACCATTTTACATAGAAAATTGTGCATGTGATGTTTTGTTAAAATAATAATAACATAGAGAGATCCTTAAAGTGACACAGGTAAAGTGTCAGATATTGCACAAACTGACATTTGAGACTTCAATCCTATATCAATATCATTGTAAAATACAATTGAAAGATTTGTGAAAGTTTGAAAGAAAACGAACACTGTTTACCTAGTGAAAAAACGAATATTGAGTTCATATTTTATCACCGAATACTGATGGTCTGTTGTAGATTTGTTGCAGTAATAATCATCCGTTTGATCTTGATGATATCCGCACCCGTGTATACAGCTACAGACGGTACGGAATTCATGGAATTTGCGCACGCTAGGGTCAAAGTTCAGTGGGTCGGGAAAATTTCCCACGTGCGCTGGCGCAGGACGTGTTCAGCGACGACAAAATTGTACTTTTTATCAAATCCGTTAGCTAACGCTTTTGAAATAATTATTTTCAATGATAATTATCTTCATACTAAAGGGACATTTGAAAAACCGAATCCTATTTTATTCTTCTCTTACCATAAGCTTAACAACACGCCAAAAGAGAAACGAGGAAGCTCCAAGTATTGTTCGTGGAGTTAGACACTTTACCTGTGTCACTTTAACATCTGTTTAAAAACATCTTTTGTAAATTTGTTAAAAGTGTACGCATTTTTGTTTTTGCAACGGCTGGTTTAAAATTAGTGAATTATTGTGGGGCCTCATATTAATTAAAAATAGTTATAGTAATGGATATTCCAGCCGTTTCTGAAGCGATTTTGACCAAATAAAGTATATTCTGTCATCAAAATTGTATGCTCTTTCAAATTTGACACTCAGTTTTTCATTACCTCATAACTTTTTGTAAAGAGCTCATAATTAGGCTAAAATAATAACTTACCTGTATGGAAATAAAACAATACAATAATGATAATGTTTTTTTTTTTAAAGAGATCTGCTAGCATAAATCAAAACAATTATATACATTGTACATAGTATAACAATAGCTCAAACAATAAACTTACTAGCACGGCTAGGGTCTGATTGGATGATACATCAAGATCCTATGATACGCAATGACGTAGCTTGATCATCCGACTGACTGTTGGTGCACGTGCCCCCAGTTGGCGCCACCCCCCCCCCCCCCGGGCCCCCCCCCTTTCCATCCACGTAGCTACGCCACTGGTGATATGGTAGTTGCATAGAGCTATATACTAAAGAACACTAGAGGGCGCACTCCCTCAAATTGCTGTTACGATGATGAAAGAGCCGTCCGCCATCTTGTACCGGGCAGCTCTCCCGATCCCCGCGAGAAAGCGCACTTCACGATGAATGAGCGAGTGAAACCGGGCGAATGTCACGAATTATTTCCCCACAAATTACGTCTTTTGTGTAATCTCAAAGTTATTTTAAAACAAATATTTGTTATAAAATTCCATTCAAAACTAAATTTTGAACCATTTTCAATAATGGAAATTTCCATGCCAGTTTTCAAAAATATTTGGTCGGCATAAAAGTTGTGCTTGATTTTCTGTCTGTCAAAACTTGGCTAAATGATAAAATATTTGTATAGACTGGACACCTGAATTAAATTTCGATTTATGTTATCTTTCCGCAATTTTTCAGACTTAAGTGTGTACGTTTCCTCAACAAGTATAAGTGTTATTATATGGCTATGCATTTTGTTTTCATTCTAGAGTTTTGTATGCAATGTTTAAGTGCAAGTTTAGTGACCCTACGTGACCAATTTCTCCTCGATACTGTGTACGCTGCCCATCCCCATATGTGCAATATTGTGTGGTGTGTGCGCGTGCGTTGCCGGACATGATTGAACCAAGGAGGTACTAACCTCTTTGATTGATCTACGGGGCAATGAATGGGATGGATTGTAATTATAATGCGGACAGGGAATTAATAATAATGTCGTTTGTCTAAGCATATGATATATCATAATTCATATTATATAAGTTTCATTTGGGCATAGGCATGGTGGATGTGGAAGAGTCCTCCTCCCCTTCATGTATATTTAAAAGAAAGGGGGAGGTTACAAATATTTGTTTTATTGTATGTGTGTTCTACATGTATGCCGTTGTCTTTGAGTAAATTGTTTTTATATGTTTTATGGATGATTTGACAAGAAATATACATTAGTATTAGTATTTTGGGTTACATGTATTTGAGGTCCTTCAAACTATTGATATAATTTACGTACAAATCATACTGAATAAGGGTTACTATTTTGTTTTGTATATTATTCAGTAATACGTACAATGTATTTATTGCTGATGCTTGTATGCCACACAATCATGTACACACACCAAGTAAAACAGGCAGCAAGCTCTTTCAATTAAAAAGTGCAGACAATTAGACAAATTACTGGAACTTATCAAGTCTAACAACTCATATAATTACTCGTATTAAATACCATATCAATATATTATTTATTATTGTTAATCGGTGTCTCTTCCCAATTCCCATTTGATGTGACGGGTTCAAACGACTCGTCTGGTTGTCTGCACTTTTAACATTTTCTATAGTTATTCGATCAACAACATGACCAAACATTCAACACTACCCACACAACACACAACACTGTCAACACGGGTGCGGTTCGTTATTCCGAAGGTTCGTTATTCCGAACACGCAAATTTCCTATACCTGAGTGTTCGTTAATCCGAAAATGAAATAGGGTTCGTTAATCCGAACATTTGTTGCATTATTCCGAAGGTTCGTTATTTCGAAGGTTCGTTATTCTGAAGGTTCGTTATTCCGAAGGTTCGCTATTCCTAAAATGAAATCGGGTTCGTTATTCCGAAGGTTCGTTATTCCGAAGGTCCGTTATTCCGAAGGTTCGTTATTCCGAAGGTTCGCTATTCCTAAAATGAAATCGGGTTCGTTAATCCGAAAATGAATTTGGGTTTGTTATAATGCTATAATTTCATATAGAGAGATAAAATAAACTTAAATGTTTGATTGGTCTGGCCAAGGGAAGGAAAGGGGGAGGGGTATGCTTAATGCAGGCTGTAAATTAAATAAACAAAACACAAACTGTAGTATTATAACAAACCCGATTTTATTTTCGGATCAACGAACCTTCGGAATAACGAACCTTCGGAATAACGAACCCGATTTTGTTTTCGGATCAACGAACCTTCGGAATAACGAACCTTCGGAATAACGAACCTTCCGAATAACGAACCTTCCGAATAACGAACCTTCGGAATAACGAACCTTCGGAATAACTGAACCTTCGGAATAACGAACCTTCGGAATAACGGACTGTAACCGTCAACACAACAGCACCACACAGCAGCAACACACCTTTTCATTCACATCTCTTCACATTTTACATACCTCGTGACAGAATTAAAATTGAAAATCAGATTTTAAATTGCAATTCACTTCAATAGAATGATAAACAGTGTATCAACTTTATTCAACTACCGGTTGGTATATTACAATATGAATAGCACCACTTATAGATACTTGTCTCAAATAATTGAAATCATTATCATAAGTGGTGCTATTTGTAATGTTATAATTGATGAATTGACTTATCAAAGGTACAAAAGAAACATAACTTTTTTCCAACCTCGACACTAACCTTTTTGTGTACTGGCCTGTTCGGGCATGTAAAATTGCACATTTTCAAAATGTACTTGCCAAAATAGAAATTAACTTATATATATGTGATTTACACATTAGCAATGGCATTTTCTCTCATATGTGAACAAGAACGTTAGATGAACAGGCAACCAAACTAGAAATCTATGAAATTTTACTTGCCCGACATACATTTGTACTTGCCCCCAGGCAAGCGGTCAAGTACTATAGTGTCGAGCCCTGCATTATGACACTACGTGTTATGACAATGTGAAATGCATCATACAATGATCAATCTTGTGTCTAAATTATCTTTCTCATTTATTTGTTAGACATTTTATAGTAAGAGATCACACATGCAATATTACAATGAAAATCTGTCATGCTTTCATCAAACTCCCATTCAATTATAGATAACTTAGAGCTTCTTTATACAGTTAAAGCAAACTTAACAAGCTTTTTACATTCTCTTGAACCTCAACTATAAAAAATACACATATAAACATGCAATTTGATGTCCTCCCCATGTGAAAGTCAAACACAATGATGTACGAGTACAACTGCGTCACCCGATTCACAAAAAGCACACAGTAAGCCACCGTAACAAAAAAAGAAAGGCACACGGTAAAATACTGAAGGGATGACATCTTCTGTAATCTGATGGACACGGTGGGATAATCTGTACAGTGATCCTATCCCTAACCCTAACCCTAACCCTAACCCTAACCCCTCAGACGGTACTTTACTGAGTACCTCGTCACCCAGGTGATAGGTGACAACATCTAAACAATATATTACCGTGTACTTTTTTGTCATCCCTTCAGTATTTTACCGTGTGCCTTCTGTGTAATAGGTGACTGCGTCTTATAATTGTTATCGCTAATTATTGCAGTACTGCAATTTAATCAGGGGTTGGGTGCTTGGGTGGGGCACGCAGTATAAACAAGTACGCACCATGACCACCCCACCCCCCGGAAACGCTCGGGCGATCCCGGAAACACTCGGGCGATCCCGGAAACACCCGGGCGATCCCGGAAACACTCGGGCGGTTGTCTATGGAGAAAGGTGTTTTTGTTGATCTCTCCAATTAGTGCTGAGTCAAAACGTTTAACAAACATTTAAGAGTTTAGCATTAAAAAAAAAAAAAAAAAAAAAAAAATCGATTTGGTTTCTTAGTTACTATATTTGCCACAATGTAGTCCCTATATATGTAACCTCTTGGTTCATCAGGTAGGTCTATATATGAGGGCTCCCTGAAATATATTTCATGTACATGTATGTTGTATAAATTGTATGATGTGTTTTGTTTATTTAATTTAGTATTGTTGTAAAGTGAATAGAGAGTCAACGTGAATATTATGCGCTACATAAGCACACATTACTATTATGATCAGTATTAGTAGTATTTTGTTTATAATAATTATTATTATTATACATTACTAAATTAAATTATACTCAAATTCAAACATTGATTAAACTGTTTAAAGGGGTAGTTTAGTTTTGGTAGAGAGGGCGCTGCACATCACAATTTTTTTGTGAGGTAATGAAAAACTGAATGTCGAATTTGAGAGAACATGCAAATTTAATGGCAGAATGAACTTTATTTGGTCAAAATCGACCCAGAAACGGCTGAAATATCATTAAATATATCTGATATTATAATTATTTGGGGCCCAAATAATTAGATGATTTTTAGAAAAAAATTATAAATGCTTGCACTTTTTAAACAAATTTCAAAAGCGTTTTTTAAATAGTTGTTGATGATCTCGCTATTTAATCATTATATCAATAAAACATCACATGCATAATTTTGTATGAAAAATGGTTGAAACTAATGCCTTTTAAAACAAGCGCCCTCTTGTGTTTGAATGGCTCTTTTTGAATGATAACAGGCTTTTTACTTAGTCGTTTGTAATTTTGTATACCTTTCGAGCATGGTGGAGCTATAACTATTAGTTTATAATGTTACTGTGCAGGTTTTAGCTTCTTAAGTTTAGCCTTACCAAAACTAAACTACCCCTTTAATTCAAAACCATATTAAAGGAATATCAAACAAATCTAATATAAAGTTGTTTCAGTAGAAAGGCGGGTTACTTTTAATCTAAATTGAACGTGGTAAACGTTCATGCTATCACTGAACATGATATGTTACCATGCTTAAATAATTAAAGGCCATTGTTGTCATTCAAATAACAACCGTTTATAAGAATGGGCGCTGTTCAACTCCCTGACGAATGCTGGTAGATCCCCCACCAATGAAAAAAAAAAAAAAAAAAAAAGAAAACTGTTAATGGGATTTAATGTCTGAGTGGTTAAAGGGATAGTTCAGTTTTGGTATAGAGGGCGCTGCACGAAATAATTCGTTTTTGAGATAATGAAAAATTGAGTGTCAACATTTGAAAGAGCATGCAATTATTTTAATGACAGTATAAACTTGATTTGATCAACATCGGTTCAAAAACGGCTGAAATATCAGTAGATTGATCCGATCGGAATAAATCTGGGCCCCAGATTTATTCGATGATTACAAAAAAATTGTAAACAATGCTTACATAATAATTGTTGATGATCTCTCTATTAAATCATTATTTCATTGAAACATCACATGCATAATTTTGTACGAAAATTGTTTGAAACCAATGCTCTTTTAGAGAGCGTCCTCTTGTGTTTTAATGGATCATTTTGAATGATAACAGGCTTTTTACTTAGTCGTTTGTAATTTGTTATACATGTCGAGCATGGTGGAGTTATAACTATTAGTTTGTAATGTTATTGTCCAGGTTTTAGGTACTAAAGCGCAGCCTTACCAAAACTGTACTACCCCTTTAAAGGGATAGTTGAGTTTTGGTAAAGAAAGTATAGTTTTGGTCAAACTGAATTTTAGTTACCAAAACCGACACCATTACATTACAAACTAAATTATAACTCCACCATGCTGGAAATGAATCAATATTGACAAACGACTAAGTAAAAGGCCTGTTATCATTCAAAAAGAGCCGTTCAAACTCAAAAGGGCGCTCTCTAAAAACTCATTGGTTTCAACCATGTTAGATACAACATTGTGCATGTGATGTTTTGTTGTAATAGTGATTAAATAGAGAGATAATAAACAACTATTTAAAACCCTCTTTTGTAAATTTTTGAAAAGAGGAAGCATTAAACAAAATATTTTAACGGTTAGTTCAAACTTATTGAATAATTGTGGGGCCCCCATAACTATTACAAATGGTTATGTTTATGGATATTTCAGCCGGTTCTGAACGGATTTTGATCAAATCAAGTTTATTCTGTCATTAAAATGGTATGCTCTTTAAAATTTGACACTCAGTTTTTCAAAGCACCTCTATTCCAAAAACTCAAGTATCCCTTTAAAGTATCAACCTCAATGTAAAGGCTATGTTGGTATCAGTAACTGCCCACTGATGGACAGGTAGGCTTTATGAATATGAACTATTAAATTGTGAATACAAATTCAAGGCCCGCGATGCTTTATGACTTAATATGTAGCTATTTAAACCGTATCTTAACGACTTTTGATGAAAGAAGTGGCTTTTTGTTTTGTAAATATTGTGCATTTTTAACATTCAAATGTTGGCTTTCCTATATTTGTAAATACATCATTTTCATGCGTTCTTCGAACCAGAATTATATTTAGATAATATATTAAACATTTGAATTTTATCCTCCCGTTATCCTGTTAAAGGGGAAGGAAAAGCTTACATGTTCGCTTGTTTGTACTAACAAATGCAACATGTCTGCAGAATTGAATATTTCTCTTGAATATCACTAATAATGGACATAATCACTGTTTTTGAAACCACTATGTCTTGTTATGACTGAGCACTGGAGGCTACGCTGTTTTCACACTTTACTATATGAAACGTCATCGGTGCGCATCTGAGCGTGCACTAACAAAAACGGGTTATTTAACCAATGTTGTTGAAGCTGATGCTATGTCAGTAGTTATATAACCCGTTTTTGTTAGTGCACGCTCAGATACGCTCATATTGACTACTTGCATTGTTATCCCCTTATTTGTTTTATCATGTATCATGCCTTGGTACAAACGTAAGAAGGTAGTTTCATAAACAATTGTAGCCTTGAAATAAAATATATTCAAAAGCAAAAAGCAAGTATATTAGACTTTTAATACATTTAACACGAAGAACATGAAATCTCCTTGACAATAGACAAATATTAATGATTTGAAACAACATGTTATGCCTTTAAAAGTAGTTTTACAATTTGTTTTCAAAGAAACTAACAGCTTTCCATACTGTTTAAGTCTAACTTAGAGTTAAGTTCAACTTAGGATCTTTGTTAAACACCCCTGAATTGCTGAGGTTTGTAGATATCGGGGGAAAACATATTTACATTGTGATATTTAGTATTCTCTGCTTAATTTGTACTGTCTATAAACTGAGCTGTCGAAAATATTGCACAACATCAACTTTTCATGGAATGGCATCCTCGATATACTCGTGCACAAATGTATATTATAACAACATTAAGTGTGCAAATATCGAACATTAAAGGGACTTAGTAACATTGTCCAAATCCTCAAAAAAAAAATTCATTCTAGCGGTTCCCTCATACCTTGTTGTATTCGTATTAACAATAAAATAATGGGACAGGTTTCGGTTTTTCAAATTTCCCTTTCGTTACAAAGATATGTACGATCGAAGTATTCAGATAACAAAAACTCCGGGCGAGTTTTTCTTTTGTGTACAAAGTGAGTGCAGTGAGTTATTGAATATCACTTTGCATTTTCGCTCATTACTTGGCCATGCAATGTCCATTTGACTTGAAATTTTCCCACAATACCCTGTGGACATATGAGATAACAATAATATACATTGCATCAACCATTCGTCACTTTTTGCACATGTCAACAAAGTTACTAGATCCCTTTAATGCCATTTAAACATGTATTTAATTATGTGGCGAGTCCTTCTGTAGTGGAATCACAGTTTGTGGCAGATTGTTATTCCACTGGACTTATTTAAATCTCTCCTTAAGACTTACCTTTTTAAGCAAGCCCAATAATGTTTTGTTGTTAATATTATTTTGTTAGCCCGGTAATTTACTATTGTATTAATTGAATTGATTTGAATTGAAAATGGTTTATTGAATTAAGTAATATAATAATAATAATAACAATAAATGGTTCTTATATAACGCATTTCATTACAATAACTGCATATCAATGCGCTTTACAATAACACAAAGTATCGAACACAATTGAACATTTATTTACATATATGTGGTGAGTTCTTCTGTTGTGGAATCACAGTTTGTAACAGATTGTTATTTTACTGGACTCATTCAGATCTCTTCTTAAGACCTACTATTTTACACAAGCCCAATAATAGTTTGTTGTTAATATGTGTTAGCCCGGTAATTTACTATTTGATTATGTTGTATAGCTTGCATAACTTTGATCATTCATTAATTGTATAAATAATGTTTAAAGGGATTTAGTAACAAGTGATACAAATGATGAGAGATTAATATAATGTATATTGATGTGATCTTATATGTCCACAAAGTAATGGGGGAAAATGTCACGTTAATTGGATTTGTTTTGGCGAAGAAATTAGCAAAAATGCGAAGAGATATTCACTAACTCATTGCACTTACTTTGTACACGGCTTAAATTATCCCGTAGACAGTTTAACATCTGAACAATTAAATCGTGTGTCCCGTGCTTGTATATTGTTAATACGAACATGACAATGTATCAGCGAATCACTATAGTTCTAAATAAGTTTGAGGATTTGAACAATGTTACTAGGTCCCTTTGATTTGTACTTTTAATTAATTTATACATTCCAAACACAATTACATCTATGTTTCACAATTTTGTACATAAAATCTAAATTGTAGTATTCTGTACTCATAACTTGACCTTATTTAATTGTGCAGTACTCTCTATTATCATATGTATGATTTGTTCTTAGATTGTTATTCTTCTGTATGTACAGCACTTAGAAACATATGTAACAAGTGCTTTATAAATGTTACTTTTTTTATTTATATGTTCCTGAAGGATGCCATCATTATAGACTTTTAATTTGTGTTTGTTTTTTTGCCAAATATATAGCTAAATATCAAAAGTCTTGATTTGAAAATAAAAAAAACTCTAACTTTCAAAGGTGGCTGTCCAAACTTAAGTTCTTTCATTCAATTTAATCGTTTCATTTAATGGACGCACCCCGTAAGATTCGTACAACATCAGGCATAGCACTGTGTTTGCGCTTACGAGCGAAATCGACAGGGCCCATACTTATAAAAGCTCGCTAGCTTTCCTTGCTATTTTGGATGACGTGGCTAAGAATTAAACACAAAATGTTTAAGTTGCTAACAAGAGTAAGCCTAAAGGATACCAAAGGCTTGCCCAACTAAGCCTTGTTGGGTACTAAGAAAACGGTGTGTTGCTCAATAAACTGCACATCTTAAATACACTTAGCAAGGAACTAAGCTAGCAGGGTTTTATGAATATGGAGCATGGTTACGAAATCATGGCATTTACCTTGCTGTCTTCTATTTACCTTGCTGTCTTCCATTTATCTTGCTGTCTTCTGTTTATCTTGCTGTCTTCTATTTATCTTGCTGTCTTCTATTTATCTTGCTGTCTTCTATTTATCATGCTATCTTCTATTTATATTGCTGTCTTCTATTTACATTGCTGGCTTCTATTTATCTTGCTGTCTTCTATTTATCTTGCTGTCTTCTATTTATCTTGCTGTCTTCTATTTATCTTGCTGTCTTCTATTTATCTTGCTGTATTCTATTTATCTTGCTGTCTTCTATTTACCTTGCTGTCTTATATTTATATTGCTTTCTTCTATTTATTTTGCTGTCTTCTATTTACCTTGCTGTCTTCCATTTATCTTGCTGTCTTCTGTTTATCTTGCTGTCGTCTATTTATCTTGCTGTCTTCTATTTACCTTGCTGTCTTCTATTTACTTTGCTGTCTTTTATTTATCTTGCTGTCTTCTATTTATCTTGCTCTCTTCTATTTACCTTGCTGTCTTCTATTTATCTTGCAGTCTTCTATTTACCTTGCTGTCTTCTCTTAATCTTGCTGTCTTCTATTTATCTTGCTGTCTTCTATTTACCTTGCTGTCTTATATTTATATTGCTTTCTTCTATTTATATTGCTGTCTTCTATTTACCTTGCTGTCTTCCATTTATCTTGCTGTCTTCTGTTTATCTTGCTGTCTTCTATTTATCTTGCTGTCTTCTATTTACCTTGCTGTCTTCTATTTACTTTGCTGTCTTCTATTTATCTTGCTGTCTTCTATTTATCTTGCTCTCTTCTATTTACCTTGCTGTCTTCTATTTATCTTGCAGTCTTCTATTTACCTTGCTGTCTTCTCTTTATCTTGCTGTCTTCTATTTATCTTGCTGTCTTCTATTTACCTTGCTGTCTTCTCTTTACCTTGCTCTCTTTTATTTATCTTGCAGTCTTCTATTTATATTGCTGTCTTCTATTTACCTTGCTGTCTTCTCTTTATCTTGCTGTCTTCTATTTATCTTGCTGTCTTCTATTTACCTTGCTGTCTTCTATTTACCTTGCTGTATTCTATTTATCTTGCTGTCTTCTATTTACCTCGCTGTCTTCTATTTATATTGCTTTCTTCTATTTATATTGCTGTCTTCTATTTACCTTGCTGTCTTCCATTTATCTTGCTGTCTTCTGTTTATCTTGCTATCTTCTATTTATCTTGCTGTCTTCTATTTACCTTGCTGTCTTCTATTTACTTTGCTGTCTTCTATTTATCTTGCTGTCTTATATTTATCTTGCTGTCTTCTTTTTACCTTGCTGTCTTCTATTTATCTTGCTGTCTTCTATTTACCTTGATGTCTTCTATTTACTTTGCTGTCTTCTATTTATATTGCTTTCTTCTATTTATATTGCTGTCTTCTATTTACCTTGCTGTCTTCCATTTATCTTGCTGTCTTCTGTTTATCTTGCTGTCTTCTATTTATCTTGCTGTCTTCTATTTACCTTGCTGTCTCCTATTTACTTTGCTGTCTTCTATTTATCTTGCTATCTAATGTAGAATTGGGTTCTCAATATAACACACACAATCCCAGACACTCCTAACACAGCAGCAAGGAGGAAACACAGGCATGTGTTACTTGTAAGAAGTCTCATGGGCCAACTGCCCAGAGCACATTTAATGTATAGTGCAAATGAACCATGTGGCATATCCCATAATATGCAAATGAAGTAACACAACAATGTCTGTCTTGAATCTTCAAGTACATGCAAATATAACACATAATAAACCACTACTGAATATTCATACAAAGACAAAGTATCTACTTGATACATATTCATGTGTGATGTGCAACTGACCATGCAATGGTGATGGTCAGTTGAATGGATGAAAGGTACAATGGGATGAATAGGTTAAATGACTGAATGGGTTGCCAAGGGTGATAGAGTGGCATAGCCAGTGCCAAATCATAAAAGGGGGTGAAAATGTACTAAATAAATCCCTACAAACTACCCCTCCTCTCACAAATAAAATGTCCTCATTTTACAACATATAAACGAATGTAAACAATCTTCTTCAAACGACTGTTTTCTCTGTTGCAAAAAAACTGTTTCAGCTCAAAACACTTTCTTGTCAACTAATATTTATACTATCATGCAAGCAACTCTTCACGACTTTCTTGTTCCAACATTTATACTATAGCTGCACATCAATCCCCCCCTTGGGACTACGTGGTATATAAAATCAAATTCGCATACTGCATATCATAATCTCAAACAAAATAACGAGTTTCAATACAAATTAAGTTGATATCCAAAGTCTCATAAAATAGAACAATTTCAAATTTACTAAATTGCCCCAAAACCCAGAATTATCTTAAATCTCCTACACAACATCCGTGGGCATTTTTTTTTTAGCATTGATACACTTTCCATGTATACAAAAAGTCCAAAATTTATCAAAAATATCTAATTTGCATCATTTACATGAAATCATCTATTATTTTGAGCATAATAAATTGAAACATTCAACCAGAAAAATCCTGAGAACTTATTTCAACACAAAAAAGTAATAATGTGGCTTCATAATGCAAATTTGACCTTGAAAAATAAATAATCTCAAAAACAACACAAAAATTGTGAATATTCCAGCATGTTATGCATTACGTAAGGGATATTTCATTTTCAATTATTTAAATTTTTATAAACGACGTAAAAAAAAAAAAAAAATGTCTGAAGTCCCACATGCTCATTTTGTCTGTGGTACCGACATCTTTTTAACAAATTTCGACCCAATCTTTTCTATAAAGTATCACTTTTAAATGAAATATAACCTTTTCTTCAATTTATTCTTCTTCTTTTTTTTTTTTAACAGTAATTTTTGTTTACTAAATATAATTCGACCAAAAACATGTCTTGAAATTACAAGAGGGTATCCCCTTAGAAAAAGGAAAAATTGACATAATATAGGATTTTTGGGCTCTACGGCCAGACAAGTGGCCCTTAGCAATTCCTAAATCAAAATCTTAACTTCTTCATGTACCAATACAATTTTATATCCTCACAATAACTCCAACGACCAAGCATGACATACCTCCCAACTGGATAAGCGTAATGCCATTGCATACTTAACCAAAAGAACAATTTTATTATTTTTTTTTTATCCTCTTTACCAAAACGTATTTTCAAAATGCTACCGAAATATCAATGCATAAAACTGCTGACAGTTGGCAATTATGTCATTTCTCTAGCAAATGAATCGTTCCGGATATCGATCACTCTACTACATAAAATAACTTGATGTCCATCTTTTTTTTTTAACATAAACATTTGCAAACATCATTCGGTATAAACAAAAATCAATCTTTTTAGGCAATAATTATACTTTCCTATTCCTTTTTTTTTCAGATACAACATATATTACTGTCCTATAACCAGAGTTCCAAATGAGTGAGTATGAGGAGAAAATACAGTCCTTTTTCCTCTTCCAAGTTTTAAAGCCAATTTCTATAATATTAACCTTGATATATATAGTCCATCTCACTCTTTCTGAACATAACTGCTAATTCAAATCGAATGTTCGAAAACAGTGCATTTCCTTCACTTTCCAGAGTCCATTTCTCCATATATCGCGAAATTATGTCCTTTACTCCAAAAGGTTAATTTCGACATATCTTGCAAATGTGTCTTTCCTTACTATCTAATGTCCATTCCGTCACAAACATCGCGAATGTGTTTTATCCCTACAGTCTAAATGTCCATTAAGACACATTTCGCGAATGTGTTCACTACGTCCTATCTCGCGAATGAGATTTTCCTTTACTGTCTTGTGTTCACTCCATCACATATCGCGAATGCACTTTCCTTTACTTTCAAAAAGCGATTCCTACATTAATCAGAAATGTCTCTAATCCTATTCATTAAATGACCCTAGAAATTCCTATGTAATGATGATTACGGGATTACGGGATGTGAACTTCACATTTGAAAATCACCAAACTTTTGCGGTCTGCGAACAGTTCGACCATAACGCGATTGCCTAGCTGGCACACTAGAGTCTATTTCTCCTGGTGGGTCATCAGATCGGTGGGTCCCAACATGTCCGCTCGCTGAATCGTCTCGTGCCATCTCGGGTAACATCGTAGAAGGCTGCAGGTCCCCGATGTTCGACGGTCCTGGACTTGCTGAAGGGTCCACGCTGTGCGACTGCGATAGACGAGGCGGAGGCTCTAGATGTTCACCGTTGCTCTGCCCGGGGCGTTGGTCCGGCTGGGCTGGTAGCCGAGTCTCCTCCGAGCGTGACCGTGACTGCTGGTGTGACGTCAGCTGTCGACTCGGGCGTTGAGTGGTTTGGTCTACTGGTGGTGCCTGCTGAGTAGACTGCCCTGCTTGCTGAGTAGACTGCTCTGCCTGCTTAGAAGACTGCTCTGCCCATGATGGTTGGACAGAGCTGTCCCCTCTCCGTTGAAGGTTAGTCCCGTCGTCCAGGCTGGAGTGGACCACTGGTTCGGGTGCCGGCAACTGCACCTCAATTGATGAACGGGGTGAAGCATTGCTTGAAGGAGAAAGCAATCTGTCCTCTGGTGTCCCCTGTTGACCGTGCGTAATAGGAAGACCACTGTTCTCAAGGCTCACCTTAGATCGGAAAATCTTTAGCCTATTATGGTGTACAACCTTGGTCCTGCCGTCATGGATGTCAGTTATGCTGTAGTTCAGGCCATCCCGTGACGTTGATTTGAATGAAAAGGGTCCCCTCCAGTTCGGCTCCAGCTTATTTCTGGCATTGACGGGGTCGTGTAACCATACCAGATCCCCTGGTCTGTACTCGATCGTGCGAGAACCGGCGTCATAATCCTTCTTCTGTCGTAGCTGGGAGAGGTCCGCCTTCTGCCTGGCGTATTGGAAAGCCTTCTTCAACCGCGTACAAACGTCTGCGACGTACTCCTGTGCTGAATCATATGAAGGAGGCGCAACTGGGCAAGTGACATTGGCTGGAATTCTTGCCTCTCTGCCATGCATGATGTAATACGGCGTCAATCCAGTACTGCTGTGTACGCTGGTGTTGTACGCCAGTTGCAGCTGGTGGATATGTGTATCCCATTGTCCTCCTCGGTCTGCCATGTATCGTGCCAGCTGACCCCTGATGACTCGATTCGCTCTCTCCACAATACCCGCCCCCTGTGGATGATAAGGGGATGAGCGGGACTTCCTAATGCCGAGCCTCTGACACAGATCTTGGACGATCCGCGACTCGAACTGTCGGCCCTGGTCGGTGTGTAGCGACTCGGGTATTCCATGCTCTTTGGTGTAGTCCTCGAACAGATGTTTGGCTACCGTCTTAGCTGTCTGGTCCCGCATAGCGTAAATATTGGTGTACTTGCTGAAATGGTCAACGACGACCAAGATGTAGCGATATCCATTTCTTGATGTCGGAAGCTCAGCTATATCAGCAACAACCATTTGAAGAGGGTGATCAGTTTTGATTCTCTTGAGTGGAGCTTGATGCTTTGGGTTTGGTGATCTCATCGATTCACATGCGGTACATGTATTGCAGTAGTTCGTTATGTCCCTGTGCATGAACGCCCAGTAGCACATCGACTCTGCTCTCAAGAGAGTACGCTGGATTCCGAAATGTCCAGACGAAGGATTCCCATGTAACTCTTCTAGGATGCGAGGGACGAATGCCTCTGGGATCACCACCTGAAGTGCGGTTATGCCTGAGTTGTCTTGTCTTCTGCGATACAGGATGCCATCTTCACATACGAGACGTGGGAGTTGCCACAAGAAACGCCGCAAACGAGGTGTCTGCCGCCGAATATCCCGTACTGTAGGATGGCGTCCACTGTTGATGTAAGTGATCACCTCCTGGATCTCTTTGTCTTGCTTCTGATGGTGGTGCAGATCCGCGTTGTGGTTGGCAAGGATGAAATTTCCTGGGGCTTCGTCAGCTGTAGTCGTACCCCTTGACTGAGGGTTTGTAGACTCTGGCTCTGGCAGGTCTAGCGATGCATCTCTGGTGGCTGATCGTGTGTTGACCATACTACAGTTCACCTGTAGGTTTTCAACAAGAGTCTGGTTTTCCTTGGCTGACCGTTGGCTCTGATCTGGTAGACGTGCAAGGGCATCTGCATTCTGATGCAAACGGCCTTGACGATGCACGATCTTGAAAGTGTATGCATTCAACTCCACAACCCATCGTGCTCGACGTCCAGATGCGTCATCCTGGATTGGTATCCTGTTGTAGCTCAGTAGAGGGCGATGATCAGTGATAACATCAAACTCTTGGCCACGTAGATAATGTCGATAATGTCTAACTGACGCAACAATGGCCCACAGCTCTCTGTCATATGTAGACCATTTTTGTTGAGTGGAAGTCAGTTTCTGGCTGTAGTATGCCACCACGCGTTCTTTGCCTTCATGAATCTGCGACAACACAGCTCCTATAGCATCCTGTGAAGCGTCAGTGGCTAGAAGAAACTTGGCGCTGAAGTCTGGGTATGCTAAGATGGGTGGTTTGACAAGCGCCTGCTTCAATGCATTGAAGGCTGACTCGCATTCATCAGTCCATACAAATTGAGCTCTCTTCTGGGTCAGATTGGTCAATGGTGCTGCAACCTTGGAAAATGCAGGGATGAACCGACGATAGAACGATGCCAGTCCAAGAAAAGATCTGACTTGGGTTGCAGTCCTGGGCCTGGATAATGCAGCAACTTTGGAGATATTGCTGGGATCTGGTAGTACACCTGCAGAGCTGATCACATGTCCAAGGTAGGTGACTTGCTTCTTGAATAGTTGACACTTGGAAGGCTTCAGCTTTAGGCCAGCTTCTCGTACTCGTTGAAGAACCTCTTTCAAGTTGGCTAGGTGCGAAGTGAAGTCTTGTCCCAGAATGATGCAATCATCCAGATATACTAGACAGGTGGTCCAGTGTAGTCCCTGAAGAACTCGCTCCATGAGGCGTTGAAAAGTCATTGGCGCATTGACAAGCCCGAACGGCATCACGTTAAACTCATAGAGTCCTGTTCCTGTTGTGAATGCTGTCTTTTCCTTGCTGTTTGGATCCAGTGGGACTTGCCAGTATCCTGCTGAAAGATCGATCACGCTGAAGAATGTCGAAGAAGACAGAGCATCTATCGTGTCATCCTGACGAGGAATTGGGTGCGAGTCTTTCACTGTCACAGCATTGAGAGCACGATAATCTATGCAGAATCTGTAGGTATTATCCTTTTTCTTCACCATGACGATGGGGCTCGCCCATGGGCTGTAACTGTGCTGGATGATACCCCGTTTCAGCATGTTGTCGGCGTGCTTTTCAATCTCAAGCCTCATTGCTGGTGAGGTCCGGTAAGCCCTTTGATGAATCGGCTTGTCCGTGGTTGTGTGGATTTCATGATGACTCATTGTCGTCTGTCCTATGTCGTCACTAGATGAACTGAAAACATCCTGGTACGAACAAAGGAGTTCCTGCGCCTGCATGTATTCTTGCTCCGTGAGTCCCGAAGTTGAAAGCGTACATTCGACGTCCGAGCGCAGTTCTGGTTTGGTAGCTGCAATCTTTTGCTCAACTACAGCATACTCTTCATCGTTCTGTCCAGTCATGGAGTGAAACTGACCCAAGTGCATGTCTGCTGGCAATTTCACTGATTCGGAAGATGGATTGATGAGTCGTACTAAGATAAGTCCATCCTGGGGTCGAAACAATGATTTAGCACCAGCAACCTGGTGGTGCTCATCCATAGAGGGCTCAAAGATTCCGTCGTAGTCCTGCGGAATAACATCAGCTTGTGGAGATACCAGGCGGCCATGTACATGAGTTTCACTCATACCAGGGAGAGTGGCTGTTCCAACCAGTGAAACATTACATCTCAGTGGAGCTTGATGTTGGTGACGATCTACCAGTGGTATCGTAGAATCAAGGAATGAGAACGTCGAAGTAAGGGATGATATCGAAGCACCATGCTTAGTGAAGAAGTCCCAGCCTAAGATGCAAGGATGAGTCACATTGCTTGCAATGTAGAACTGATGCTGAGTAGACCTACTGCCAAGATGTATGGTTGGTGTGGCTGCCCCTATAGTGTCGAGGGATTCACCTGTCACTGATGAAGCCAGGGTAGCAATCTTTTGTAGTGGACTACGTTGACTTTCTGGAATAGAATAACAGCTGCAGTAATCCTTATTATAAGAGTACACATATTTTATACAAACTACGAGTATAATACGTATAATAAAAGGATGATACTCTGTGTACAATAAACACATTCATGATAATAAGCTCATGATGATACACAATAATATAATTTATTTTTTTCAGCCGAATTACTTAAAGGGAGCTAGTAACTTTGTTGACATGTGCAAAAAGTGATGAATGGTTGATGCAATGTAAATTGTTCTTATCTCATATGTCCACAGGGTATTGTGTGAAAGTTTCAAACCACAGTTTGTGCCCTTATTTCAGCATGAAAATGGTATAAATTCTTCTCAAGAATTATACCGTATTCCAAAGATCTTCAAAACCTGAAGTCACCCTTGGTCAAACATTTGGGCAGTCTTTAACATGACATTTCTCTAGGTAACTATGGTTAAAATTGCAGGGGACACATGAAATAGACAAGCTTAATGCCTGTAATACAGATCAGTATGATAATGCTCTCATAACATGGCCCTGTTTTATTGACAAATTTGTATTTCCAGAGTTTGTTCATAACAATAAAGTTGAATAATGTCATAATTTACTTGCCCCGCTCATCTTATTTTATACCTCCATGGTGTGGTCCTCCATTGTTTTGCTATTTTTGAAAACAGACCTTGCTAGTTATACCCTGTTTGTAAAGGACTAAATTCCCTTTAATAGAGATTAATGATCATGTACACTTTATCAGTCAGGACCACTTTCGCTTTTCCACTATCGTGAAAATAACGGTTTCCCACTATTCTCCGATCAATGTCGCTAGATGGCGCATATATCGTGGCGATAGTGCCATGCCATAATATCGGTGATCGAAACAAAATAGAATTTTGTACAGCCGTTTTTTACATATGTGACCCGTCCTACGTAGAAGAACCAAAAGTCGACAAAGTTGATTTTCTGGATTTGTATTTAGTTCGATTCAGCAATATCTAAGCTTTAATAATTAATAAATTTTGTCTCATAATGATTCTGCAACGCGGATATATTGACGCTTTTCTAAGGCAAATATTGAACGGTCTGGAAATAAGATGCCGAGAAAATAGCTCAAGAAACTTTACATCCATTTCGAAAGTGAAATTAGCGTTTTAAGCAGGCCATAAATGAACCGATTGCATGAATAGAATGTCGTAGCAACCTTTATTCAATTTTCTTGAAAACTTGCATATCAGTAAATATGTATGATATACACCTTCCCTCCAGAAACTGTTGAATATTATCAATGCATTGTAGAGATATGAACAGATTTAATTACAATTTAAGTGGGTTTGGAACGATAAACTGTACACATCGAGCACATGATACAATAGCGAGCACTTTCAGGTAACAAAAGGGGCTCCGCTCTGGTTATTGTTCGATTAATCGGTATTGACTGGCAGTTTGATTTTAGGAATGCAAACTTGCGTCTGGTGCGTGATGTAAAAACTATTACAAAGAACAGTATGTTGATACGAGAAAAGTAAAACGGGGTATCGAAGCTAGACATTTTGGAGGGGGAGGCCACAGGTACCAAAGGGGGAGGCCCCAGGTACCAAAGGGGGAGGGGGGGGGGGGGATCCGTTGGTACAGGGTTTGTTTTCGTTCTTTTGGCGGGGATGCCCGGGGATGTCCCTTAGAAAATTTTGAAACAGGTGTCTAAGTAACGGAGGCGAGCCTCGGTCAACTTCAAAATGAGGGTATATAAAAGAGTGGGATTGTGCTTTAGCCAACTTAAAACAAGCTCTAAATAGCGTTTTCTTTTTTTTTTGGTGGTGTGGGGGGGGGGGGGGGTATGCCTTATTATAACATTATTATGAACTACTTAAATATTTAGTACGACAAATTAATTCTACATACGATTAATGAATGTTATGTTACAGGGCCCAATTCTTTAATCTATATAATACTCACACTCAACCAGTGGTGTACATAGTGTATGAGGTTGGAGGGGGGGGGGGGGGGGGGGGTGGGTGTGCAGTTAATTGGATAGGACTTGGGTCGTATTGTCATAAACATACGTTGTCAAACTCAATAGGGCCACTATACAATGGAGGCCATTTGGATTACTAATCGGCGGCGCAGTCAATAGGGATTAAAGAGTCTCGATGTGCGCTGGCCGCTCTTGACAGCTCCCGAGATTCCAACTTAGCACAAAGGGGTTGTTAAGAGGCGGAGCTTAATATCGATCGCTTTTAGTGGCAAATAATTTTGGAACGCAAACTTTTCAAACCTGCAAAAAACATGCTTCAAAACTCTGCTTAATTTTTACCTTTCCACTGGATATTTTTACTGGATATTTTGCGTACCGGTAGAACAGATATCAGGGAAATGCATGAGGCAATAATATTTGTTTTCACTTTTTCATGCAATTTCAAATCAATCGTGATTTCTGAGGTTCGACATCTTGCGACTTTTGGCTCCCCTGCGGATGGCGAGGCACATATATGCAGCTTTGTGTCCGCCATTCTCGCCTTCCGCGTGCTAAGTGTATCTTGCCGTTCTCTTATCATGCCGAGCTATACGCCTCTCTCACACGCTCCCTCATTTTCTCTTGTTATTTCGCACCGTACCAGTTCGTACGGCATCAAACACCTGTCGCGTAAGTCTATGCGCGAATCAACCGTTTATTTGAAAAAACGAACCCGCATAATCGAGCAAGATTTTCTTTAAATGTTCTGGCCAGATCATTTAGACAAACTACACACCATTAGTTTAATTATCAAGGATGCTACACATTTACTATTTAGATGATCTGTCCAGAACATTGGGCGAAAATAAATGTAATTTAATTGAATGTAGTCGTTGCACAAATATCCCCATTGCCACAACACGTGGAACCGAACATGACGCAATACTGGGTATCACGTGATAATCGCGGAATAACGCTTTTCCGCTATTTTGGCCGATAGTGGAAAAGCGAAAGTGGTCTTGACTGTACATTAATATGAAATATTTCAACTTATACAAGTGTCCAGTCTCTTTTTTGCGGAGTATATATTATACAGTATCGATGTTGCATATTAACATCAAGGATCCATGTGTATATACAGCTCAAAAATGGGGTAAAGCACGTCGATATTAACGCATGCAGACTAGATGGTTCCGATCTATGTCGGACAACTCTCAGTAGTGACGTCACCATGCTGCCATGGGCACATACTTTACTTATATCATATTAATGACACTAAAAAGTGTATCCTTCATCGGGCTTGTGGTAGTGGTTTGGAACTGTACAAGTGCCGCCTTCATCGGGCCAGATCTTGGCACCCCATCCCCCCCCCCCCCCCTGGCCGTAACTCAAATAGACCGGCCTTGTTAGGGTTAAAGCAGTAGTTAAAGTGGTAAAGTGGAAGGGTAAGTGTAAGGCAAAGTATAAGAGAATCAATACGTTACTATATAATCTATTTTTTCCCTCTTACTCTGTATACGCGGGGCGTTCAAAAAAAAATCATAGCCTGACTTTGAAAGAGTTAAGGAGCAACAAATTACGGGTATAGGCAGATGTTCATTTATCTATATAATCCTCATGCACAGCCACGTCATTTTCGGCATTCTTCAAGAGGGCATACAGGACTTCCTGAAATAAGTCTCTTAAAACCCCCCGCAGAAACGTGCATGACAGCAACGTTTGTATCATTATGCTCCTGAAAAGCACATCTCGGGAGTGTTTCTTCATCTGGGTGGAAATCTAAGGATGTCTGGAATAGGGTGGAAGCGGCAACAATCCCATCCCAGCGTCTATGTGGGTTTTTTGTTCAGGTTCACCCTGCTTTTAGGAGCAGCCGCATTGTCCAGGAGCAGCGGATGCCTATCATTATCTTGCATTGCTTCTTTTTCAAAATGATCGGTGGTTACACTGCAACAATTATAGAAGGGCAGTCTGCAATAAACAAAGAATACAACTGACCTGGCTCGGCACCACTGACCATGTGAAGGATGCAACATTGCATACATGTAACCTAATTACCTGCTCCGTCAAAGTCAGGCTGTACATTTTTTTAACGCCCCACATGTAATAAATTAATTTATTAGTTTTATTTCATGTGTTGTTAACATACATTTCAAATAAAGGCTGTGATAAGAAAGTAACATCCTCGATTCAATGTGTGCTTGCGTGAGAGTGTGTTCGCGTGTTTGTATGTGTGCGTGTGTGTGAGTGAGGGTGTGCTTATGTGTGTAAATATGTATATGCTCGTGTATGCGTATGTGCGTTCCTGTATGTATGAGTGTGTATGCATGTATTCGTGTATGCTTGCACATGCATATATTCGTGTATACTTGTGTATGCAAATATTCGTGTATGCTTGTACATGCGTATGTCTATATGGGTAAATGTGTATATGCGTGCGTGCGTGTGTGTGCGTGTATGTGTGTGTGCATGTGAATGATTTTGGGCGTGCATGTTTGTATGCGTGCGCGTGTGTGTGTATGTGCGAGTATGTTAGCATGTACTGGAATGTGCGTGTATTTGTGTGGGTATGTGCGTGTGTGTATGTGTGCGTGTGTGTGTATGTGTGTGTGTACAGGCCCTTAGCCAGGATTTTCCAAGGGGGTGCGTAATTTACAAACACGGGACGGGGCTAAGTGTGGCCGCACCTAGCGCACCCACTGGCTACGGGCCTGGTGTATGCATGCATGCGAATGTGCGTGTATGCATGAATGTGGTGTGAGTGTGTGCGTGTGTGTAAGTATGTGTGTGTGTGGTCGTAATCGGCACCCACCATATTTCTGCATCCAATGGAGCAGTCAGACGGGACTTGCGACGACCTGCAACAGCTTGCGATTGGTCACGTGCACGTATGAAAGGCGGAAAGTGTCAAAGTCTGTAATACATTACCGCGGTGTACAAATTTGCAGCTATACAATATAAACACTCACAAAATGTTTCGCATTTCAAGGATTAGCGTTAATACCTCTCTGCTCTTATATTGATATGGTGTATATGATGCACAAATTATGGAATAATGATACTACTACTACTAATAATAATAATAATTATAATAGTAATAATGATAATAATAACAATAGTATTTAATAATAATTAATAATATTAGTAGTTCGTATTTATATCGCGCCTAATAGCCTCTAAGCGTCAGACCCGCGCATTTAACAATTACCTTGTACACATCCTCTTTCCCCGTCCGTACGTCATCCTGAACAAGGTCTTTCTTTACTCGCAGACTCAAAATGTAATCTGATATGATATATTGTGCCTTCTCATGCATAGCTCCTTTCTAAGCGCGCAACTCTTTTTCCCCATTTTCACTTGAACCCCACATGTAGCTCATCCTTTTGTACTACTGATTATATTTGTACCCCCGATCCCTCACTTCCGTTTGGCAGTGTCCAATTGTTGTATTGTATCCGTCTTCTCCTATTGTTGTCAAATTCTCTCTTGTCCCATGTAGGTCTCTGTTGGCACCCCTTTTTTCCTCTCTATACTTGTTTGTAGTCTAGAATGTGTTAATTTAAATATACAATAATATTCCTAACTATTATTTGAGGGGTCCACAATTGTACAAGCATTGCTTTTTAGTGGACCCCTCTTGTTTCCAATATGTATATCTCTATTTTGTATAAATTGCAATAATTCATTTGTAATGTTTTGTTGGAAGCAAGAATACAATTGAAAATGAAATTGAAATCCTCTACTCCCCGGGGAGCATACTAGCGGTGGGCAACCCTATTGGTGCACCAATCTTATATGAAATTAACCTGAGTATGCTTAGTATGGAGCCATAACAAAGACAAATGTTGCAAAATATACACATAGGACGGGGGTCGGGGTGCAAGCTTTTGGCTTTTAGCTCATACAAAGACCCAAAATGGTCCAAATATAAATTACCGCGGTAAACAAGTTAGAAAAACAACAAAAATAACAACTGTGGGACATGAAGCAGAATCTTGGGCCCAAGAGCGCAAGAGCCGAGACCCCCCCCCCCCCTTCGCTGTCATGTGGATGCCGATCCCAATCATGACAATACAAACCTGTTGGTTGAATACCACCCTTTCAATGATGAGGGTGTGTAGGTGTGTAATGAGAATAAATAACTTTTGATGAAAAGCAGAAATATCTCGAGGCTTGCCTGGAGTATTCATGATAAATCATTGTCTACCAAACCATGCATCGTTGCCATGGATACGATTTCAATAGGTCGCCGCAATCACCGCATGCGACGAGACTTGCCTGAAGTATTCAGGATTAAGTATTGCCTACCAAACCATGAATATTTGCCATGGATGCAATTTCAATAGGTCAATAGGGTGAGATGAAGCTACCGCAATAACCGCAATCACCGCAATAACCGCATGCTCTTTCTCTCTGTCTTCTATTGTTTTGATCGCAACGGATTTTGAACGGACTTTTTGATGTTCAAAAACCTTGCGACGGAGAACCTGCCGTCGCAAGAGAACACACGGCGCATGCGTTCCTCGTGACCAGTCGTCCTATTGTTCGATCGACAACCCAAAACCAGGCTTATGATGCTTATTAAGCACGGTAAATAACATGTTAGGTTTACTTTAGCCTAAATGTAATACATACAACCTATTTATGGCTATAATTGGGAATAATACCGAATTTATTGCGATATTTGCATTCTGATGTAACGTCTAGTTATTTCGAACATTATCGGCCCTTCATAAGTTCTATTGTCTTGTTGCAGGTCGTCGCAAGCATCGTGTGACTGCTCCATAAGGGTTCATATTTACGCTGAGTGCACCCTATATGGAGCAAACTAGCACCCTCAGCTAATTACGCGTAATCTGCACCCCAACTGAACCCTTATTTATTAGTGTGTAGTGGCTCCCTCGCACATAGCTGTATAGGTGTTCCCCCAATAGAAGCATTAAACAGGTTTTGGTTTTCGAATTTCCTTTATGTTAAAAGGATATAAACGATAGAAGTGTTCAGATATGTAATTATCCACGGTCTAAGAATAGCACTTTGCATTTCGCTCATTACTCGGCTATATAACATCTATTGAACGTGAAATGTTCACACATTACTTAGTGGACATAGTAGACCACTAACATACAGCTTTCTTTCAACCATTCATCACCTTTTGTATATGCAGTGGCGTAGCGAGGGGGGGGGGGGGGGGGGGCACGTGCCTCCCCCCCAATAATTTGAAAAAACAATATGAAACAAAAGGGGACATTTTTTGAAGAAAAACAAGAAATACATAAGGTGTGCCCCCCCCCCCCCCCCCCAATAAATTTGCGTGCCCCTAAACGATCCGACCATGCTACGCCACTGTGTACATCCCAACAGAGTTACTAGATCCATTTAAGATAAATAATTATAGACAAATGCATATGAAAAGTGTTGGTATAAACAAAATAAGCCGTAGCGAACATAATTTATCACCGATCTATCAGAAAAGAAAGATTAATGTATATTATATTTGTAATCCAGAATATTCCAGTCATGTTGTCCTGAACTTGATGTACACTTAATACGTGGTTCCCTTTGCACACTTCACGGATTAAGGATTTGGGAGGGGGGGGGGGGGGGGGGGGGGTGTCCGTAGAAAATTTTCGAAGCCGAGACCAAGTATTTAACAAAAATTCGAGACCGAGACCAGGACCATTTATAACACTTATTTAATTGGCTAATACATAAAAGAAGACTGATGATGAGTGTGTTATGTTTTGCATATTGATTGACCAATAACACAATATGAAATACACACACATATAGATAAAGCATATTAATGAAGATTGTTGGTATGTGTATTAATTAAGTCATAGCAAACGCGATACCAATTAACTATCATTAATAGACGAACGACATTTTCTATAAAGATATTTCTAATCTTTATAGATGACAGCCATTTTTCTGGAAATAAAAGTACAATCCAGTTGATCTATTTGCACACTTTTCCCCGGAGTAAAAGTTTGTCATTAACGCAATATGAACATGATGAAGAGTATATCAATTTGATTAGAAATTAATGAATATTTATGAAATGCGTTTGTATAATTATTTACAAATAAAGCGAAACTAAAACACATATCAATTGATCAATCAAAATAGAAAGATGATAATTTCTATAATGTTATTTCCAATATAACAATTCAAAATACCTTTGTATAGCAATGCTTTCAAAATACCATTCTATAATTCCCTCAGCATTAATTATCACGATATATAGCATTAGCATTATTATACCATTATACGACGTAATACCAATTTCGGGATTACGTTAACTGAGATCCCGTCAGTGCGCATGCGCTAATCCGCAATTCGTCAGTCGCGTGTTATTACGAGCGAAAGGACTCCTTTTGGCTCCGTAAATCAGACATTATTATCCGCGCAATCCCCGAATTTCAAAGGTAAAATACGTTATTAGTTTCATCTTTGACATTTACTGATCATTTTGAGACGCTTATTTTGATAATCACGATCTTCTGAAAGTGATATTTTAACGTTAGAATTGTTCGTCTCAAAAGTCAAATGGATAGCAGCACCGCTGCGGGTCCCCCGTTCGCGCCTCCACTCCTGGCAAAGCCGGGTGGCGCGGGAGCCACAGGCTCCGACGGAAAGAAAAAAAAATCGGCCAACTCCAGTGGCAAAGTCACGGCTGGCAAAGCCAGCAGGAGTGGGCAGGGGAAATCGAAGAATAAGTCGGACTCGGAGCCAAAGGCAATGAGCGAGACGGGAAATAGCTGACTCGAAGCCACAGGCAATTATCGAGCGAGTCCGTCCCCCGTCTGCATCTTAGGCACAGCCCAGCGCAGGAGCCACGGGCTCTCACGGGCGGATTTAGCCTACTCTTGCGGCATAGCCGCTGTCGACACGGTCGGCAAGAGTGGGTTGGGGAAGTTAATCGTATTCGAACTCGAAGCCAAAGGCTATGAGTGTGAGCGAGTCAGGCTCACAGAGTAATGGAATTACATGTACTCTTTTTATAAACAAAATGGGAAATCTAGTAGTATGATTCCCTTAATTCACATTCGAGGCATAAGGCTATGCCTATGAGTGAGACAGAGAAATAGAATGACTCTATTTCCAATCATAAGGGAAATCTAGCTTGATTCCCTAGTCTATATTTTCGTTCAGTAATAGACTGGATATGGAAGCGCTACTTGTACTGTAAGCGTGAATTGCGAGGCCTTTGCCTCTCCCGTTGCTACGGTTGCTCACGCCCGTCCGCTGCCCCACGGGGGTTAGCACACGGCAAGGAGAAATGTCCATTTCGAGCAATCATGAATGACATACCGCCCACCGGGCTTATAAGTTGGTATATTTCAGGCAAACCTGGAAAAGTTGTCATTCCCTCTATTGCCGCACATTTGCAATATGGCAATTAGCATCGGATATAATTGAGAATCTATTAATTTTGTTGAATAAGAAGTAGCTTGTCTACTCTTTACTTTATGTCACACCTACTAGTACTAGAGGTGACCACGGTGACACTTGTTTCTTGAAGATTCTCCGCTTATTTTTATAACCATATCCAAGCAAGCGCATAGAATGACTTTATTATGCGCTATACAAATAGAACTTGATATTGTCTGTCAGATTAGAGGCAATTATAGATATGTACAGCCACGAATGTCGTGACTTGAATTTGTATACATGTAGTTCAAATACGTATCACTACTAGCTTGGTGGCGCCAATGCTTATTATACTGTTATAGTCGCTCCATTTATATGGGCCGCGGTATACTGATACACATCGATAAGATGGCCCTTGGCATTGAATCGCTAAGTCAATGGCAATTCATACTTGAACTCTTGAAAATTGAATATGTCTGCGAAAAGAGATAATACAACCTGACTTTAATGCAAGATTTATGCAATTCGGCGACGTACAAATCAGTACCAGCTAAAATGAGCATGAGAGGTAATTTCAATCACTGCCTCGCCTCCCATCCCCACCGGGGATGTTGCATGACTATAAATTCATTGGAATATCCGCTTGGACTCGCTGAGCCAAGCCCACGGCCGGCCGTGTAGGCCTATACCAGGCCAATGTCAGGAGTGATTGAAGAATGGCCCCCTTTTAGGGTACACACAGAAAGGAGGGACAGACTGCCTCCACACACTCAGTCACAGGCTAAAGTTAAGCCCATCTCAGATGCTAGTGCCGGGTGCCAAGAGTTGGCCCGTAGGCGTAGGCCAGCATGCAGGGGAGAAAATAGAACTCCAAATTCAGACAAGGCAAGTGGATTATTCTGAATTTATTTAAATGAAATGAAATGCCAATAAATCCCAAGTTTGGGTTGACTGAGGTTGTCAGAAAACTGGCAAGAATTACAGACTGCACGACTGTCATTGGATTCTAGATTGAGTTTCCGGTGTGGGAAATTTAACGTTCAAACAATATAGGAAAAGCGTCACTAGTGATGCTGAAATCATACAAGAGGTTATTTATAGCCTATAATTGAATGTTATTGAGCCCTGCCAAGATAGAAGTGGGCGAATTCATATCTAATACTTGTATTAGATTAAACAGAATGGGGTACGATTTAGCCCTCGATGATTTTTTTAGAATCGACTAACTTTATGTCATCTGCCTTTTAAATGGATTTTAATCCACACGGCCTACATGCACTTGGTGCGGGATCTTGTATCCCCTCAATATTGTCTAGCATCCCTCAACCTCTTTGACGCATTTAGTGTTGAACTACCCATGAGGATAATTTATACCTCAAATTTAATTCTATGATTAATGCTTGCAATTCTAGCCATATCCAATGGCTCTGGTACATCACCAAGTCTATGTACAAGTTGCAAACCAGCTTTCTCAAGCTGGTCGTGTCATGTCTCGATATCTGGACGACACAATCCTGATTATTGCTATTGGGGATGATTACAACAACTCAAGGAAGCTATTATAAGCTACTTCTGACATCCTTGTGCATCTCGGGTTTATCCACCCTGGGAAATCGGTACCCATCCCACTAAAGAAATTATTTTATTCATTGGCTTCATTTTGAACATTGAATTATGATATTTAGACATTTAAATGCAAAGCGCTCAAAAGAGAATGGCTTTGAAGATTTGTATTAACAATTTGGAGCCCTCAATGAGGCACATACGTTACCAAGGTTATCTGGAAGATTTTTTCGATTCTCCAGCAGGTCAATGTGTGAACCTCTCCTCAATCATACTCTATTTGAGAGAGAGAAAATTGTAATACTTAAAGCAAACATTCAATGTTAGCCTTTATTTATTAAAAAATGACACTGTCGCGGGGATGATCTCTATGGTGGGTGGATCCGACCATGTGATATCTTTATTCGCCCCCATCAGCCGAAATCGGCGCTTGAGTTGCGTCCATGCCAGTGGGAATGGCTGGGATGCTTTATATCAACCTCAGTCTAATAATTATGCACAGGTGGCTGATAGAATGGCTTATAATTACAAACTAGAACTTATGGCATGAACTACCTTGTAACGGTAGCTGCTGGGTAATGTGACATTCAATCATTGTGTGCCTATGTGAACAATGTACATGTACTACCCGTGTTGAATATGATATAGATGCAAGCCCTCGGATAGCAACGAGGCAACATAAATCATTACTTGTGAATTATGCACGAGTAAAACATTTACATCTAGATATGTTATTAGTTCCGATTTAACGGGAAAATAACTCGGGAGGCAGGCCATATGTAAAGGCACTTTAAGGTGCGGAATACATATTCAATGGCATTGTTTGGAACTTGGTTCCCAGAACTAGCCTTATTTGGTTGGATATGCAAATTGAATTTACTAGTTGAGGCATTCACTGTTGATTGAAACGTTTGAGTTTCTCCAAATTCCCATTTTTTGTTATCCTTAACATTTTGGGACAATTCAAAATGATGGCATGCAGCTGGTCTGCTCATAGTTCGAACAGGCTTAATTAACGGAAGTGCCCTTCCCTGGATATTGGTTTTAACCCAATACCCATGCTCCTTTTTAAGGAGACTAGACTTACTTGCTCAATCAATTGAATATGAGCCACAATGCCTAGACTATCTATAGAGGTGGATGTATACACGTTGTTGAGTTGCAGGCAGACTTTTGGAACAAACGAATGCTTGCATTTTCGGAGTCATTGATTACTGGCCCAGTAAAATAAACACCCTCTTATGTCGTACGAGGATGTCTTTAATTACGCCCTCCTGAGGTTAAAGGAGGTTTTGGGTGTTATAGGTCTTCGCCTCACGCTTGACTTAGACTATGATACTTTGCACATCTTTCTATATTGACCCAGGGGGTCTAGCCACTGAATTGTTTGTACTTTGGACTTATAATAGTGCAGTTAGGCTCTCTTAAAATTAAGGACCTCCTAACAAAAGGATAAAACTGGGGTGTGTATGTACTTCAACTATCTTATGAAGTCACACCCACTGAATAGGAGGCTCATGTGTATTTAGCTACCTGCGATATCTTTTACGACTTGCGCAGAACAAGGACTATGGGGGTAACGGACAGTGCCGGTACCTCAAGCACATGTTAATTTGGCTTAGAGCTGGAATAATTTGTGTAGAACATATATTATCTTATATTATTTATACTGTTCCTGTTGAGTTCTGGCCCATTAGGCAGGCTGGTCTTAGCCTAGGAAAGTATTCCTACGCTATACATGAAATTAGTGAAGAACAGGAACATTAATTTCACAGTTGCACTCATACATGAAATCAGTGTAGAATGTGAGCATAACATTTACGGGTGCACTCATGAAGTCCTTAATGGACTCAAATGGACATGGCCAAGAATGATTTCAAGACAACACTAATGTCAGTTGGGCTTAAAGGTTTTGTCAGTACAACGGTCTTGTTGTATGCCGGCCATACCTACATTCAATAAATGTATTTGTACATTATATTGTTGTCGGGATCGGATGTACCTGCTGAGCTTCAAAATCTCAGTTAACGTAATCCCGAAATTGGTATTACGTCGTATAATTGAAAGATTAAACGAGAACTTGTTTGAGATTTAATCTCAATTATATAAGTAATATAAAATGAGGGTTTACGTCCCTCCCTTACCCTTCCTAATGTTGGGTACTAATTTGAGTTCTCGTAATCTTTCTGCCTTGGTTCAGCAGGCACATCCTCGGCTATCTACGAATATTGCGGATTAGCGCATGCGCACTGACGGGATCTCAGTTAACGTATACCCTCATTTTATATTACTTATATAATTGAGATTAAATCTCAAACAAGTTCTCGTTTAATCTTTCAATTTATGTAATTGGCTAATAAATATAAGACGAGCTACTCTTAACGTGTTATGTTTGCATTGATAAAGAACGCAATGTGAATATTGTTATATGAAGTTAAATGGAGATAAGTGCATATTAATAGAAATATGTCAGTAGATTTTTATATTGAGCCACACCACGTACGTAACCACCGATCAATTATTATTAAAAAAACATCAATAGGATATTAATAATCTAGAACATGACGGTTAATTGTCTTGAACTACAAGACAGTACAATCCAGGGGTTATGTTTAGATGGTTCTTTTCGACGGATTGAAGCTGTGTTATGAACCAACTCATAACACTTCTGCAATTGGCCAAAAGATAAAAGACGACTCGTGGTGAACGTGTTATTTTGTGCATATTGATTGATAAAGCAAGCAATGTGAATATAACTTACTGAATACAAATGGATATAAATACATTATTTAGAAAAGTGTCGCAATATTTTAAAATGAACACTAAACACGTAACCACTAATCAATTATTAAACGAAAAATCCTAAAATAATTTCTATCATGTATAATTTAACAAATTACAAATTCATTATTACAATGCCTTTTGAACTAAAACTGCAATTATGCGGTTCATTTTGCACACTTGTGTTAAGTGGAGTAAAGCTTTTTCATTAACCTATTTATAACATGTATTTATTTGGCGTATACAGATTGACGATGAATGAGTCAAGTTGTATAATGATTGATAAATAAAATAATGCGAATACAATTATCTTTAATATAGATAAATCCATATTAATAAAAAGTGTCGATATATTTACAAATACAAAATTAGCAAACACGTTACCGATGATCAGTCCTCACAATAAAGAAACCATTTGTTTAAATTTATAATTTAACAAATGATAATTCATTATTGATTGATAAAGAACACAATCTAAGTACAATTATCTTAAGATTAATATGGATAAATGCATATTTATGAAAAGTGTCGGTATATTTAGAAATTAAGAATTATAAAGCACGTTACCAAAGATCAATCATCACAAGAAAGAAACCAATTTTGTTCGTGTATAATTCAACAAAAAATTGTTCATTATTACAATGCCTTTTCAACTAAAACAATTATGAAACTGATGTCATATCAATCACCGCTGATATATCATCAAAAGAAAGAAACCAAATTCATATACAAATATTTCTTCTCTAATAAATCCTGATCTAAATGTACCATTCTGTGCTTCTATTTGCACACTTTTAGACGGATCAAAGGCAAAGCTTTGTCATTAGCCTATTTTCATCACTTATGTAATTATCTAATAAATAGAAGTCGACTTACGATGAACGTGTTATGATTTTCATATTGTTTGATAAAGAACGCAATATAAATACAATTATCTTAAGATTAATATAGATAAATGCATATTTATGAAAAGTGTCGGTATAATCAGAAATTAAGAATTATAAAGCACGTTACACATGATCAATAATCACAAGAAAGAAAGAACTTTCTTTCTTGTATAATTCATCAACATATAGTTCATTATTACAATGCCTTTTCAAGTAACAAAAAGTTATGAAAATGTTGTCATATCAATCACTACCTCCGATATATCATCACAATAAAGAATGCATATTCATATTATAATATTATTAATGTAATAATTCCTGAACTAAATGAAGAGCTTTCAACCAAAAGGCGCTAAATCCATTCCGGTTAATTTCGAGAAAATCAGTGTTTTTTAATTATCCACATTTGTCTCTGTTTTTCATCAAATATATACTACAGATGGAAGAGCCACTACTAAAGGTTATACAAATGCAAGTTAGAAAAATCCTGCGTACAGCATGTATTTTATATAATTGTTCATATTTTATTTTATTTCGAATTGATCGCCTTTTGCCAGAAATAATGGATATAGCGCCTTTTGCAGAAATATTTTTACTGCCAATAATTTAGTTGTTCACTGACAATACACGTGATACATGTAGTATAAAAGGTGTGTAGATGATACACAATATTAACTCAACTGTACTTGAATCATAGTAGTCCCCCACCCACCAACCACAAACACACACACACAAACACAGGCACACACGCACACGTTCACACATCCACCCAAACACACACATACGCACACGCACACACACAATAACACACAAACACGTACACGCACACACACGCGAACACACACACACACACACACGCAAACACGCATACGCGCACACGCACACACACACGCATACTCGCACACACACATACATACATACTTACACACACACACACGCGCACACACACATGCACACACACATACACACACACACAAGCACATAACCACCCACACACACACACACACACACACACATACACACAAACAAGCGCACACGCACACATACCCACAAACACACATACATGCGCACACAAATACAAACAAACACACGTTCACCCACATACACGCGCTCGGCGCACACACGCACACACACATTCACACGCACACACACACACACGCGCACACACATACGCACACACACTACCAACACGCCACACCACACCACACACACACACGTAATCATCAATGTGCACTAACTTAAATAACATAACCACTGGTACAATAATAATACACATCGCATCATTACACAAGCCTCTTTGTGTCCTGCTTTGTGATTGGTCGCATTTCCACATGCTGGCAGGATTTAGCCAATCAGAGTGAAGAATAGAAATGTGTGGATATAGCGCCTTTTGGTTGAAATCTGAAATGGATTTAGCACCTTTTGGTTGAAAGGGTAAATTTATTTTTTGTATTTCCTGAAACAATTTTTAGGAAAAATTTAGTGATTTAGATACACATGAGAGAGGTCTATAATTCAAATCGTGCAAAACGTGCAATTTGGTGGAAAGTGGATTTAGCGCCTTTTGGTTGCGAGCTCTTCAAATGTACAATTCTGTCGTTCTATTTGCACACTTTCAGACGGATTAAAGCATTGTCATTAGCCTATTTACATCACTTATGTAATTGGCTGAACAATAAAAGACGACTTGCGATGAACGTGTTATGATTTGCATATTGATCGATAAAGCAAGCAATGTCAATATTCTGAATATAAGTGGAGATAAATGCATTATCTATGAAAAGTGTCGCAATATTTTCAAATTAATACATGTCAAACACGTAACCACTGACCAATTACCAAAAGAAAGATCCTAAAATAATTTCTATCATGTATAATTTTACATATTAAAGTGTAATATTGCAATGCCTTTTGAACTGAAACTGCAATTATGCGTTTCCTTTTGCACACACGTGTAAAGTGGAGTAAAGCTTTTTCATTAACCTATTCATAACACTTATGTTATTGGTCTATGAAGACGACTTACGATGAACGTGTTATGATTTGCATATTGATTGATAGAGGACACAATGTGAATATTATTATCTGAAGAATAATATGAATACATGCAAGTCTCGGAAACTTTACAAATTAACACATATCAAAAACGTAAACACTGATCAATTGTCAATAATATAAAGAATATAAGTTATATTTTGTATAATTTAATAAATTACAGTTTATTATTACAATGCCTTTTGAACTAAAACTGCACTTATGCGGTTCCATTTGCACACTCGTCCACGGAGAAAGGCTTTTTCATTAACCTATCCATAACACTTAGGTAAATTGGCAAATAATTTTTTTGAAATGACTTCCGGTGGATGTGTTATGTTTTGCATATTGATTGATCAAGAACGCAATAAAAATGGTATATCAAGATGATTGAAAATAAATCAAGTTCATCAAGTGTTAGTATATTTTATACATATTATGTCATAACAAGCTAGTCACCACTAATCAATCATCAATATAGAAAGGATTTATTTTTTATAATGTAATTTCTTATCTATATACAAATAATTTTCTTTTTTATTACAATGCTTTCTAACTAAAAATACAATGTTGTGATTCTCCAGAACACTTAACTACGACATAAAGCTGGGGAGTGGTTGATAAATAAAAGACGACTTAATCTGAACGTTTTATGTTTTGCATATTGATCGATCAAGAACGGAATATGGATAGTATATCAAGATAATTGGCGAAAAATGCATATGTATGAAATGGCTTGATAGATTCGCGATGATGTCACATCAAACACGACCACCGATCTATTATCAGAATTAAAAGTAGCCAAATTTATATCATGATATTTCTCATTTTAATAAATGACAATGGTTGTCTTCATGAATTCAATGTATAATTCTGTTCTTCCATTTGCACTCTTTACCACGATAATACAACTTTGACATTTTAATTGATTATACCAATTAAATATGTAATTGGGTGATAAAATAACAAACGACATACTGGATTTTGCGTGTCGATTGATCTAGACCACAATGTGATTACGCGCGGGATTGTCCGTCCGTCCACTCCGTAGCATGAATGATTAAAAAAGGAAGCTTTAGAAGCGATTTTCTCACTCATTTGGAAAATCGGTGAGCACAGGACTGGTCCAGATCGATACCAATTGCATTTTCCGTCCAGTCGTGTTTCGAAAAAGCAAGACGAGTGTGAATATCTTTCTTTCCGACTTTTCGACTCTCCGGATCGACACTTAAACCGACTGAGCGGATCACATAAGTGTTACCTCTCACCGTTATATCCTTATAAAGTCACGATATTTAATCTTTGTTTTGATTTGCGTATTTTTTGCAATTCTTCAAAATCACAGCCGTTGCTGATTAACTACTTGTTTTACTACTGTAAAAACAACCTTTAAACTAAAAGGGTCATAAATCCAGCAACGACTCTGTATTGACAAAGTTAACCAATTTCTCAATTTCGTTGCTTATCATTTATACTTTATATAAGGATTTTGCGGCAACAATTATTTACATTTGATCCGTCAATGCATTAAAAGGAGGCCGAGGAATTCAGTCACCGTTTATTGGCGTTGTTACACCACGACGGGAGGATACAAGCAGAGAGTAAGTAAATTTTTCTTGTAAATATTTAAATTTTGTTCATGGTAAAACATTTGTTAAACACGTTCGATTAATGACTCAAAAATGAAACAAAAAGTTGAAATAAAAATAGTGAATGTTTATTTGACAGATGCGTATAAATGTAAACATGTACTTTTTTATGAATTTTAATTTTTAATTTTGTATATCAATTATGATTTAAAGTGATCCATTCATTTTGTGCAATTTTAACCAAAATCACTTGGACCGTTCACACTTCTTTGGTTTATGGTACCAGAAGAATAAAATGGGTTTTGATTTTTCAAATGTCTCCATAATCATGGATATATTTGAGATTGAATTTTAAAGCATCCCTAGACGGTTTCCGATCGAAGTCAGGAGTAGCCGAATTCGGACATTAAATCGTCCATAGTATCCGAATTCCGATACTTCTCGCAAACGATCGGAATTAAATCACATTTCGATTTTCTCTATTTTCACTAGGTAAACTGAATTTTTTTTCTAAGAAATGTTCATATATCATTAACAAGAATCTTATAAGGACATTGGTATATGGTTGAAGTCTCAAACATTTTGGAGAAAAATAAAACAGTTGTTGTACATTTTTTTAAATTTGATTAGAGTGATGTGTATGAATGTAAACATGTAAATAACTTGTATGTATTTGCATTTTAAATTATATTAGATATATCCCATCCGATCGTATAACCATACATATATCAAGATTGATTTCACAAGATTGACTACCCAAAGTATTCTTACTTATGTCAATCGTAAACATATTATGATATATAAAATCAGCGTTAACAGACCCAGTAGTGTACGACATATTTAGATTTTAGGAATAAATTAACAATTTGTTCATGTATGATTCCTATAAATGTTAAAAATGTATTGCCTAAGATCAAAGGTGACTTGAAAGAATTTGGAGACAAATCTATAATAAAGGTTTCTTGTCATTTCCAAACTTTTGTGCTTCGATTTGTATAATTCTGTACTATAATTTTGTCCCGAGGAGCCTGAAATGTGATAATACCAAGTTTAAATTCGTCTTTGGCAATCAATTTCACAAAATTCCACTCAGCTTAGTGTTTGTCACACATTATCGTCCATTACAATTAAAATTCGTCGGTCACAGATGCGTTCAGCAACTGTGACCGACGAATTGGAATGTACGATAATGTGTGACAAAAGACTTAAGTGAGTGGACTTTATGTGAAATTAATCGACTAAAGACGAAATTGAAGTTGGCGTTGGCACATATTAGGCTTCTCGAGACAAAATTTTATGACAAATGTTTGAAAATGGACGAAAAATCTAAACTAGGAAATAAGAAAATTAGATCATCAACCCAAGTTATTCTTTGTTAATAATGTTGATCATTGTCCTAATTCGATTCAATCGACACGTCAATTTGATACATATTTTCCTAGAAATTACCTAAATTATTTAAAGCTAATTTCCAACCAAGACACTATTTGAGCATCTTCTATTTCAATGGCAAACATTGCATGTTGAACATTTCCAAATTAATAGGGAAGATATAAACCATTTAATTTTGTGCCAAATCATTCGAATACAATATTAATGATGAACACAAGATTATAACAGATTAATGTCTGAATATGTGCATGAAAGAGATACACAGGTTATTGTCAACCATATTCAAATTAAATGAAAAATAATTCTTAATCAATATTTAATTCATTATTTTAATCTGAAACCACTTGAATTAACATCCAACAAAATGATTCTAAGTTTCCTGTCGCCGTTTGGTCACACACGAAGCAGAGTATCAAACGCTTGACATTCATATCCATGACTTGTAATTTGTGTTTGATTCGCGATTATTGAATATTCTATGTTATATTATTGGGACAACTATTGACTGTTATTAGAATTATAGGCCCCATATGGGCGTAGGAGAACATTTTTCCCCAGGGGAGGGGAGGGGGGAAGGGGGGCTGAGGTATTTTGCCCGAATTAAATGTTGTCCCCTTTAACAAGTCCTCGCCATTTTAATGCCCCAAACTGATATGTTTTTGATTGCTTAGTCCGAAATAATCATATTTTGCCCGAATATGAGACGGTTTTGCCCGAAAATAAAATTACTATGCCCGCATGTAACATGAGTTTGCCCGAATATGACATGGTTTGTCCGAATATGACATGGTTTTCCCGAATATGGCATGGTTTTGTCCGAATATGGCATGCTTTTGCCCGAATTTCAGGTGTTTTTTGCCCGAATATGGCCGATTTCAAAACTCCAGGGGGGCTGCAGCCCCAAGCCCCCCGCCTACTATGCTTATGATAGGCTTATGATCATCCACAAACTTGCGCTGACGGTCGTATGAAAAATAAATAACAATATTTAGGAGAAAATATAGCTTAAGAGCATTGTCAAGAATATCAAAATTAATTTCAAATTTCAGTCTACGATGAAATAGCGGGATTATAATTAGCGAAATAATATATAGCCTAGCGGACTACGAGCTGAGAAAAAAGGGACAAATATTCGCGAAATGTAAAAAATAGGGTATATTTTCGTGTAAATATTCGGGCTGGGGTCTATGGATAATGAATTTTATACCAAATTCAAGCAGTCTTTAATGGGGTAATGTTTGTATTGGGCTCTTACTTTATATACGAGGGGCGTACAAAGCTTGAAATTGAAAGAGTTAAAGGGATCTAGTAACTTTATTGACATGTGCATAAAGGGAAGAATGGTTGGTACAATGTACACTGTTGGTCATAATGTTGGAATATTTTTTTTTTTTAGTTCAAACTTCATTAATTTTCCCTATTGTTGCGCCTAATGAACTATTTTAGACTAAACAAAATAATTATATAATGTTTCCAAACTACCAATGTACAATGAATGGTTGAATGGGTTTGCATTAATTAATCAAGCCTTTTGTTTTGAGCTTTGAAAGGCATGACCTTTCATGATGGGCCCCTTTCCTTCTTTAAAGCGTATGTCCAGCAAATCATCATTATGTGTCATTTCTCAGCGTTGGCTTTAAAATGTTCAACCAAAATTGGCACATAGGCTCTCTAGGCTATACTCCATCCAACGCCGTTGCCTACACGCCAAACGATGCTTGTGCTCCACCAGAAAGGGGTGTCAACAAGCAATGTCCACTGTTTCGTTGAAACATCGTAGGTTAGGATCTGTAAAATCCTCAGACATAATGATGACTTGCTGGACATACGCTTTTCAGAGGGAAAGGGGCCCATCATGTAATAAAGCAGATAAGTGTAAAATATCATGGAAATCGTTCAAAATTTGATACAAGCAACATACTTGGTATGCAGACTACCTTAGGGACACTTTTTAGATAAAAACATTTAGCCAAGCGAAAATCCAAGATGGCGGCCAAAAAGCTACTTTTTGATATAAAAATTGACTGGGTTGGCCGATATTAATAATCTTGGTGTCGTTTTATATGTTAACTGACATGCTGAACACGATGGTAATACATACGGACCCATGTGATGGCCAAAATCCAAGATGGCGGCCATTTTCCCAGATGGCCCAAAAACGCTACTTTTTGATATAAAAATTGACTGAGTTGGCCGATTTTAATAATGTTGGTGTCGTTGTATATGCTTATTGACATGCTGAACACAATGGTGATACATACAGATTGATATGATGGCCAAAATCCAAGATGGCCGCCATTTTTTTAGATGGCCCCAAATAGCTAGTTTTTATTTTAAAAAAATACTGAGTTGGCCGGTTTGGATAATCTTTGAGTTGACTTAAATGTTAATTGATAATATCAAAAGCGATTGTAATACACACGGACCAATATAATAGCGAAAATCAAAGATGGCTTCCACTTTCAAAGATGACCGCCAAGGCTAATTTGTTTTCTCATAAAAGTTGACTGAGTTTGCCGATTTTTATTATCTTGATGTCGATTCATATGTGACCTGATATGTTTCTTGATGTGCTGAAAACATTTGTGTTAAACAAAGACCTTAACAATGGCATAGCTAAGGGATATCGGGCTATATAACCCCGGAAGCCCTCATGTATAATGTAAGATGGGTATGTGCCGCTTACACCCCCCCCCCCCCCCCCCCCCGCTTTCACACCCGATTGCCACTCTCAAGATACCCGATTTTCAAAAATTGCCACTCCATAGACCCCAGGAATCACTTGGCCAGGTTGTTGAGTAGCGCCAAGTCCATATTCTTCTTCTAGTCAGCTCCTTGGACCACCAATTTTGTGTCCTGAAAAAAATATATATTCAAATGTTAAAATGTGAGCATTTTAACCAGATAATTTGAATTTGTAATTTCGATCAATTGTATCCACACGATTGGCAAGGCAAACATTTTGTAAACAAATATGTAACCTGGAATTGGTAAGTATACGATACATTTAGGTATTAACAAAGCGAATATACTAGTGTATTCGTAGGTAACATTTGTTCATATATCTCAAGATATCTGTAGTTAGTGTAGCCAAAGTTAGTTACTGTATTTGAACTATGTCATCTATAAAATAATCACACATCAATCCAAAGCATCGTATAATAATAGAAGTCTCAAATACCACGTTTGGAAAATCTGATATAGTGAATTGATCACTCTAAGAAATAGGTGGATATTTATTACATGTTGTCAGAAGAACAGACTCTAATATATTTTCACGAATGAATTTATCGTGTTCTCTCCTTTTCATACTATCCTACGCATAGGCGTAGGAGGCGGAGGGGGGGGGGGGGGGGGGGCTGCAGCCCCGCGAATTTGTCTGCACGTCGTGGCCTCTCGATGTATGCATACTAGCTAGTGCGCCCGCCCGAGCCCGGCCGGCCGGCTGCTGCACTTGAATATGCTTCGCTAAGCCAAGTGGTCGGCGGCCCGTTGGTGTCAAGTATTGACCAAATATTTGTTTGTGAAATTCTCTTTTTTCAAGACTATTTAATTCAAATCAGCCTCCTATACAGAGATTGAACCTCACATTTTCATAATTTATGGGCAATTCTTTGGATGTAGATCTGGTGGCAATAATAAACAAATAATTGAGTGGGTAGCCAGTCAAAATTACCGCCGAGTTCACAATTGACATGCAACATTTGCTCTATGTCAATTCGCGACAGCAAATTACCACCCTGTTGCTACCAATGTGTTAGACTGTTTGCAGTGCTTTTGTTCAAGTTTTTTTTCTGAATGTTGAACCAAATCATAATAGATGTATAGCAAAATTATTACAAAATAACTAATGGAATTTGTCTAACATTTCGCATGATATCCCCCAGATTTGGTGGTGTATCGGTCAAGTAAGCAAGACAACAAGGCGTTGCGTGGTCCGACTGATTTTTTATTTTTATTTTTTTTTGGGGGGGGGGGGGGGCGGGGCAGGTACGCGAATATTAAGGGGAGGCACACCTTACGTTTTTCTGATTTTTTCTTCAGAGAATCGGATACAGAGCAACAATTTCGAGCTAGGTTGAAAATAGGTTTGTTAATGAATTGTAATTTTAGTTTTTCTTTTATTTGATATATTTAAAGGGGTAGTTTAGTTTGGTAGTTTTACTCATCACAATTTTTTTGTGAGGTAATGAGGTGTCGAATTTGAGAGAACATGCAATTTTAATGGCATAATAAACTTTATTTGGTCAAAATCGACCCAGAAACGGCTAAAATATCAATAAATATATCTGATCTAATAATTATTTGGGGCCGAAATAATTACCTTTTGTAGTTGTTTTTTTTTCAAAAAATAAAAAAAATGCTTGCACTTTTTCAAAAATTTTCATAACCGTTTTAAAAATAGTTGTTGATGATCTCTCTATTTAATCATTGGTTCAATACAACATCGCATGCATACTTTTGTATGAAAAATGGTTGAAACCAATGCCTTTTTAGAAAGCGCCCTCTTGTGTTTTAATGACTCTTTTTGAATGATAACGGGCTTTTTAATTAGTTGTTTGTAATTTTGTATACCTTTCGAGCATGGTGGAGTTATAACTATTAATTTATAACGTTACTGTCCAGGTTTGGTTACTAAAGTTCAGCCTTACCAAAACTGTACTACCCCTTTAATATCAAGTTTTACACATTGTGCATTGCATAATATACTACAAGCGATTCATTGTGTCCCTGATACCTGATCTCCGACTATGAATTAATGTTCTTGTACATGCTGTTCAAAATACTGTTCTATATCTCGCTCCTTTTGTGGTTTATGTGTATGCGCATTGAGACTTCAATGTAAGACTGCGCTTTAAAATAAAGGATTATTATTCGTATTACTAATATAACTTCCCCTCCCAATAACTACTCCTCTGGTCATGGGCACCGCCACCTCCCCTTTCGCACGACTAAATCAGTGTTCTCAGTCTTGGTAACCCCTCCTCCCCACCACACTAAAGAGTAAACCTTGAGTCTCGGTCTAGATCACCCCCCCCCCCCCCCCCCCCGGTGCGACTAAGACAGTATTATAGGTTACCCCCTCCGCCCTTGACCCTTGACCCTTGACTAGTGGTCTCGGTCCCCCCTCCCTCACTCACTCGTTAAAGTTGACTAATAGTCTAGGTGACCACCCCCCCCCCCCCCGTCTCCACCACTTACTCGTGAACCTTTATTTGGTCAAAATCGACCCAGAAACGGCTAAAATATCAATAAATATATCTGATCTAATAATTATTTGGGGCCGAAATAATTACCTTTTGTAGTTGTTTTTTTTTCAAAAAATAAAAAAAATGCTTGCACTTTTTCAAAAATTTTCATAACCGTTTTAAAAATAGTTGTTGATGATCTCTCTATTTAATCATTGGTTCAATACAACATCGCATGCATACTTTTGTATGAAAAATGGTTGAAACCAATGCCTTTTTAGAAAGCGCCCTCTTGTGTTTTAATGACTCTTTTTGAATGATAACGGGCTTTTTAATTAGTTGTTTGTAATTTTGTATACCTTTCGAGCATGGTGGAGTTATAACTATTAATTTATAACGTTACTGTCCAGGTTTGGTTACTAAAGTTCAGCCTTACCAAAACTGTACTACCCCTTTAATATCAAGTTTTACACATTGTGCATTGCATAATATACTACAAGCGATTCATTGTGTCCCTGATACCTGATCTCCGACTATGAATTAATGTTCTTGTACATGCTGTTCAAAATACTGTTCTATATCTCGCTCCTTTTGTGGTTTATGTGTATGCGCATTGAGACTTCAATGTAAGACTGCGCTTTAAAATAAAGGATTATTATTCGTATTACTAATATAACTTCCCCTCCCAATAACTACTCCTCTGGTCATGGGCACCGCCACCTCCCCTTTCGCACGACTAAATCAGTGTTCTCAGTCTTGGTAACCCCTCCTCCCCACCACACTAAAGAGTAAACCTTGAGTCTCGGTCTAGATCACCCCCCCCCCCCCCCCACCCGGTGCGACTAAGACAGTATTATAGGTTACCCCCTCCGCCACTCACTCACACGACTTGACCCTTGACTAGTGGTCTCGGTCCCCCCTCCCTCACTCACTCGTTAAAGTTGACTAATAGTCTAGGTGACCACCCCCCCCCCCCGTCTCCACCACTTACTCGTGAACCTTGACCAGTGGTGTATGTGACCGCCCCCGGCCCTCCCCCCCCACTCACTCGTGCAACTTGACCAGTTGTCAAGGTGACCACCCCCTCTCCCCCACTCACCCGTGCAATTTGACCAGTGGTATCGGTGACTGTCACAGAGTGACTTCGTTTTAAGAGATTTGGGCATCCACACTTGACCATAAATTCAGTCATGTGTGACTGCTTCTTTTTATTTAATGTGTGAGCATGTGTTTTAGGCTACAAGGCCCCGGATTTGTATATATTTAGTGTGCACACAAGCTCACTGTTAAGGGTTATTGTATATGGTTTAGCTTGAGATGGAACCAGGGATATCCCTGATTTAATAATAGGGAGTGTGTTCATGCAAAGTGAGAATTGTATAGAGATAGTGTGTACAGAAGCTGCATGTTTATTGTACACGTGAGTGAAGTTTAGATAGGACAATTGTGAAAGTTGTTCATTCAAAGAGATGGTTGAATAGTTTTGGTATGTAATGCTTAGTACCTATCCAGGGAAGTAAATAAGAAGGGAACTGGTATCGACTAGTTTTGTGTGATTGGGTCACCTCCAGTAAGTTGCATTTATTATGATTTTGGGCGGGAACATTCTTTTGTTCATGTGCGTTGGATTTGGGTACTGTAAGTTATAGTGGATGTGAGAGAATAGTCAAGTGAGACAGATAGCATCAGTCACTGAGTATGGAAGGTCGTGAATTTGAGCAGGTGATACACCAGATACCAGCCTGATGTTGGGCTAGAGTATTAGTTAATTTTATGCCGGAAAGCACCCAGCAATCCAACCACCATGATGCTGGGTAAAGCCTCCTCCACCTTGCCGTCACCATACCTCTTCATCGGCATCTGTCACCAAAAATCTGTAAGTTTTGTTGAATGATTTCATTGTGTAGAAGTTTAGTAATACATGTACATGTATGTTATATTTATATATAGCTCATACACTCAATACTGTACCAGCTTAATTATATGATTTGACAATTCTATATATATTTGAGATGAGTTAATATTTATGCATACGGTTATTAGTTTATAATGTCAAAACTTTAAAGCACATTAACTTTAAAGTGTATTTGTATTTCATTGATGCTTTGAAAGCCTGATTTATTTTATGTTAAGAAAATATGCAACTAAACAGCATACTTAGACTTAGTAGCTCCCGCGTCGTCCGACGCATGAGGCGGTCATCACTCTCCAGCTGGGTCTGTCAGCAGTTAGAGTCTTAATGTCTTTCCAACTTGTAAGGCTGCCTTTGAGATCTTGTTGGATGTTTTGCTTCCAGTTCATTTTGGGCCTGCCCCTTCGTCTTCTACCCAGGGGGGTCCACCATAGAGCTTGGTTTGCTAGGCGGTCAGGGGGAAGACGTGCTACATGGCCCAACCACTTCAGGCGCCTTTTACAAATTGTTGCGGATACTAGGGGCTGCTTAGAACGTTCTCTAACTTCCTTGTTTGTGATGAAGTCATTCCACTTGATGTGCAGGATCTTTCGTAGGCATTTTGAGTCAAAAGCATCCAGTTTCTTTTCATGAGTAATTTTCAAGTACCATGTTTCACAGCCATACAAAAGGGTCGACAGTACATTTGTATTGTAGAAACGAAGCTTGGTCTTAAGGGAAAACTTCTTGCTGGACCAAATTTTGTTGAGTTGATTGAATGCTGCTGATGCTTTTCCTATTCTGCAGTTGATCTCCTTGGTCATGTCTCCTTGGGCGTTGATGGAGCTTCCCAGGTATGTGAAATCTTCAACATTGTCAATTTTGTCTTGACCTATAAAGACATCTAGTGGGGGATGCTGGTCTCCTTGAAGCATGTTCTTTGTCTTTTTGATGCTGATGAGTAGGCCAAGTTCTTTAGCACTTCCACTGATAGCGCCTACAAGTTGCTGTAAACTTGGAGTATCCTTTGCGAGTGCTGCAATGTCATCAGCAAAGTCAAGGTCTGAGAGTTTCTGGTTACTCAGCCAGTCAATACCTCTGTCTTTAGTTGCTTTCGTCAATACCCAGTCGATTGCTATCGCGAAAAGAATTGGAGACAGTATGCAACCTTGCCGTACACCTGTGAGTACTTGGAACCAGTCACTCAATCCATCATCGGTTCTTATGCAGCAACGTGAACCGCTGTAAATCTGTTCAATAGCATTGACGACTTTTTCAGGGATACCATACGAGATGAGTACTTTCCACAATGAGGGTCTGTGAATACTGTCGAAGGCTTTGCTGAAATCAATAAAGCTGACAGCAAGGGGGACCTGGTACTCTTGGCACTTTTCTATGATGCGCCGGAGGGTGAAGATTTGCTCAGCACATGAGCGCTTGGGCCTGAAGCCTGCCTGTTCCTCCCTCAGCTGGCTATCAACCACATTTCTCATACGGTTCAATATCATTTGGCAATACACTTTCCCTGGGATGGACAGTAAAGCCACTCCTCTCCAATTGTCACAGTCGGATAAGTTCCCTTTCTTTGGGAGGCAAATAATAGCACCATCTTTCCAGTCCTGTGGTACTACATTTTCTGTCCATGCGCCGTTACAGATTTTGAGAATCCAGTCCACGACAGTGTCATCCCCAGCCTTGAGCATTTCTGCTGCAATGCCATCCATACCAGGTGCCTTGTTGTTCTTCATCATACTGATGGCTTTCCTTGCTTCCTTCTTGGTGAAGATGTCCGTCTCGATGGGAAGGATGTTTGTCGGTTCACATGGCTCAGCAGGCGTATCCGGCTGGGGCCTATTTAGGACCTCTTTGAAATGCTCTGCCCACCTGGCCAGTTTTTCTTCACCTTTTGATAGTACTCGTCCGTCTTTGGACTTAATGGGTGCGGATCTTGTAGAAGTGTTGTTGGTGATCTTCTTTGCGATGCGATACACAGTTCGCATGTCATTGCGTGCCGCAGCCTCTTCAGCAGCATCTGCCTGGGCATCTAGCCATTCCCTTTTATCCCGCTGGGCACTACGCTTCACTTCTTTGTCTTTGTTCCTGTAGGCCTCATATGCTGCGTTGTCGATGTCGTTTGGTTGGGCATTTTGTCGTTTAATGTGGAGTTGCTTCCTTTCCTCAATGAGATCCCAAGTTTGATTACTGATCCATTCCTCCTTCAGGGGTTTTTGGTAGCCTAGGGTGGATTCTCCAGCCTCATTCATCGCGTCTTTCAGTTGATCCCACCATACCTCAGTTCCAGGTGGGCACTCTGTCAGGATGTCAAATCGGTTTCTGATAGAAATCTTAAACTCCTCTCTTACATCATCGTTATTCAGTTTGCCGACATCAAATTTCTTACACACTTTTGGTTTCTTCTTTCGTCTCTTAAGCTTAATCTTTATCTTAGCTATTGCAAGGTTGTGGTCACTGCCGACATCTGCTCCCCTGTAGCAGCGAACATCTTGCACGCAAGTAGATCTCCATGCTGGACCGAGGGCAAAGTGGTCGATCTGGGTCTTCGTCACGTGGTCGTTTGATATCCACGAGACTTTGTGAATGTCTTTGTGTTGGAACATGGATGACCCGATTTTCAGATCGTTCATGGAGCAGCACTGGATGAATCGATCACCGTTGTCCGTACGCCTCCCATAAGCATGTGGGCCCAACACAGACTCAAACCCTGACCGGTCGCCGCCAATCAGCATGAATGAATTAAATTCTCCGTATTTATGTGAGGCTTTTTGATTCAATAAATATAACTCCTTGATATAAAAAAAAGTCTTATGCAATGAAATAGCATGGACATATTGCATATTTCCTAATTATTTATGCGAGGCATTTGGATATAATGATTGTAGAAATTACGCCTTTTGTATGTAATATATGTGAAGATTAGATGACTTCACAAATTACTTTTGCATTATATGATGTGTTAAATTTTATACATGTGTTTCATGTTTATGATTATGGCTATACAATACATATATTCATTGTCATAATCAGTTTTATAATCAGTATGTGATAGCTGGTGTTTAATTGTAAACGGAGGAAGCAAATGTTATGAACTATTGGCTTTAACCTTCCCCCATTAGGAACCAGCTGGGCTCTACTAATGTCTAACTTCAAGCTTCAATGAGGTCTCTAACGAGCATCTTCAACTCCACCGAGTATCTCTAACTTCGGCTCTGAACGAGCATCTTCAACTCCACCGAGTATCTCTAACTTCGGCTCTAACGAGCATCTTCAACTCCACCGAGTATCTCTAACTCCGGGCTATGTCACGCCAAGCTACAACGGAGATCTCCAATCCGCCGTTCATCCGACCCGAGCTCCGATGATCCAACCGTCATACCGGCTTCCATCCGGCTCCGCGTTGGCACCACTCTGGGTCTTCGAACCGGCTCCGGCACGACTCCGCAACTCAAGTCATCTCGACTACGGGCCTAGATGTGCACAGTATCGCGGTGCAGTCGATCGTCCTCCACGACGCCCGTCATGGGGAATTCAACCACCGCGCGCTTCACATCATTGCAGACTGGGTCTGCAACTTCGACGCAATGAACTCTCGCGAGAGCTACTACAGCCGACGCCCGTACCTTCATGTTTTTTCTACGCAGACTGGGTCTGCAACCTCTCCAGAACTCTTAAGGTGCTATTCACCCAGTAATTTATCGCCATAAGGCATAACAGAAATAATAATGTAACTCAACTACCCCTGATTATTAATATTTTGTGATTAATGGCGCCAGGTAAATTATGTTTTGTTTAGTTCGTTAATTGGATCCAATTACTTTTGTTTTGTTTGATTCAGCTTGTAAAACGATTGCCTAGTATGTGCTTTCATATTGATTTATATATTATAGTATGTATTAATTTCAAACCAATGATGGTTTCATGTTAATAAACAAAATATCTTAAATTATATCTTCCGCATGTCGTGCCTTATTTCTTTGCATAGTAATCTCATATTTATAACAGAACCACATCTATCATATCAGACTTGGTAAATACAGTACCTAGATCTGACAGTGACCATCGCCACCCCCTCCACTATTCCCTCGTGCAACCTGACCAGCGGTATAGGTGACCACCCCCCGCACTCACCCATGCAACTTGATCAGTGGGATATACCCAGCTAGCCACCTGACGTTGGGCCGATGTCGGAATTTGGTTGCCGGATGTCGGCATATCGCCGTTGGCTCGAGGTTAAAATGTCCGCCAGCCCAACATCGTCACGACGTCATTTTTGTGATATATTGGCATAACGTCATTTTCCGACAATGGCCCAACAACATCTCATGACATGATGTTGGGCCATTGTCGGAAAATGACCTTATGCCAATATATCACAAAAATGACGTCGTGACGATGTTGGGCTGGCGGACATTTTAACCTCGAGCCAACGGCGATATGCCGACATCCGGCAACCAAATTCCGACATCGGCCCAACGTCAGGTGGCTAGCTGGGTAGGTGACCCCCCCCCCCCCCCCTTCTCTCCGTCACTCACTCGTGCAACTTGACCAGTGGTCTAGGTGTCCAGCCCCCCCCCCCCCTCACTCTCCCCATCTCACTCGTGCAACTTGACCAGTGATGTAGGTGACCACCCCCGCCCTGCTCCCAACTCACTCGTGCAACTTGACCAGTGGTGTATAGGTGACCACCCCTCTCCCCCACTCACTCGTGCAACTTGGCCACTGGTCTCGGTGACGACCCCCCCTCCCCACTTGTGGAACCTGACCAGTGGTCTCGTTGACCACCCCCCCCCCCCCCCCCCCCCACTCAATCGTGCAACTTGACCAGTGGTATAGGTGACCACCCCCCGCCCCTCTCTCAACTCACTCGTGCAACTTGACCAGTGGTGTAGGTGACCACCCCCTCTTCCCCACTCACTCGTGTAACTTGACCAGTTGTCTAGGTGACCACACCCCTCTCCCCACTCACTCGTGCAACTTGACCAGTGGTTTAGATGACCACCCTATCTCCCCCACTCACTCTTCTTAATTTGACCAGGGGTGTAGTTGACCACCCCCCCTTCCCCCTCTCACTCATGCAACTTGACGAGTGGTCTAGGTGACCACCCCCTTCCCCCACTCACTCGTACAACCTGTGGTCTAGGTGACCACCCCATCCACCTCTCAAAGATCAACCTTAGTTGCTATTGTTTATAGACATTGTCATTATGTTTAGATAATGAAAATGTACATTGTAATTATTTATACTTAATGACATGAATAACCAATTCCAGCGTTTCGTTTCCCTTTAAGTTATCAGCAACTAAAATGCGGAACAAGTGAATGCGTTTGACGTCGCTATGCCATTGCGATCAGTGAAGTGGTGAAGAGGTCGACGATTCGAGTCTCGCCGGAGCCCAATTTTCTTTTGTTATGTTTTTTTTTTTTTTTTACGTACGATTGTTTTTGACACTCAATTGTTCTGTAATTTCATTTCAGATGGGTCGACCACGGAGCGCATGCCTGACTACAGTCATCTATCTCACTGCTGTGTGTCTCCAAGGTAATTATCACTTTCCTATTTAAGGGATCTAGTAACTTTGTTGACATGTGCAAAAAGTACTAAATAGTTGATACAATGTGCATTGCAGTTGTGATCTGGTATGCTCACTGAGTACTGTGTGAAGATTTCACGTTAAATGGATGCTATATCGCCGAGTAATGAGCGAAAATGCAACGTGATATTCATTAACTCATTGCACTGGTTTCGTTGGACCCTGATAGAATTGCATTGAAAACCCATTTCTTTAATGCGTCCATTATGTTATTTCTAGTAGACAATTTTAGTGATTTGTTATTAGGCTTTTGTTTTAATTAATTACGCTTAAGCAGTTAATTTTCCCGCTTTTTGCCAATTGTTATTTAATCTTAGAATAAGATAATTATGTTAACGTGTAATTGTAAATGATGTATGCAAGTTTATTGTGTATAATTTTGTAAAGCGCCTAGAGATAATTTTATATTAGGCGCAATATAAATCAAACATATCATAATAGTTTGAAAAATCCGAAAAGTTAAATAACAAATATCTTTCTAACGAAAGAGGCAGTCAGCATGTTTGTAAAATCGAAACCCGTAGCATGCTGCTATTTTTAATACGAATACAACGAGGTACTAGTTCAGAACCGCTAGTGTTTTAAGTAAGTTGTGTGGATATGGAAAATGTTACTAGATCCGTTTGATAACGATTTAAACACTTTGAACATCTTTACAATATAATTTATGATATATATATTTGACACCTTCTTTTTTCGGCCAACAGTGGGAAGCCTGAACATACGAAACGCCAATGCCGACTCTGCTTCACCTGAAACCCTCGCTGGATCAAAGAACCCTTGTAAACCGATTCGTGGACCAGACGGCAAAATGATCGACCTCGTCCCGAGCCCAGCGTTGGGAAACATTCCTAAAATCCCGGGATTTGAAAATCAACTGGTTTGTCGACTTCCAGGTGAATATATGACACGTTTTCATAACTTTTATTTCAACAGTTTCAAGCCAAATGTCACCGTCGCCGATATTTGCAATACAATTTAGTAGAGTCAATTTCAAGGCATTTTCGTCAAATCTTCACAGATAAGTTATAATAATCATGTCACATTGTCGGGGATATTAAACTACAAAGTAGTAATTGAAATAGACCTGGGCCCATATTCATAAAATCCCACTAGCTTAGTTCCATACTAAGTGTATTTCAAGTGATCAGTTTAGTGAGCAAGAAACAATTTTCATAGTCTTCAACATGGGTTACCTGGGTAAGCTTTAGGTACCCACTAAATTTACCCTAGTTAGCAACTTAACATATATTGTGTATTTCTTACCACGCCATCTAAAAAGACTAAGCATGCCACTAAGCTAGCGAGGTTTTATGAATATGGGCCGTGCTCGTTAACGTGTTTAACATGATTGTATTCATATTATTTTGACTAAGATTGGCCCAGGCTCCATACTCATGAAAGCCCGCTAGCTTAGTCCTTGCTAAGTCTATTTTGGATGAGGTGGCTCAGAATTATACACAAGATCGTTTAGTTGCTATCTAAGGCTAGCTAAGAGGGTACCTAAGGCTTACCCACTTGACTTGTGTTGGGGACTAGGAAAACTGTGTGTTGCACAATAATAAGAACATTTAAAATAGACTTAGCAAGGAACTAAGCTAGCATGGTTTCATGAATATGTGGCCTGAGAACTTACTCACTATACGTATGTAAAGTTTTGTTTGGTAAGCATGTATTACACACTAGTAAACTCTAATTGACAACCAAATTAATCTCTTGTTGCAGACTCTGTGTACAAAACAAATATGGAGTTGTTCACAAACGTATTACCGTGCGTTTCAGATCTGAGTCCCCTATATAAATAACAGGACATTTTCAAAGAGCCATAGTTTTCTTGTTTCTTGTACTCTAACTTTCAGCGATTATTCCTCCTTATTCCTTAGAGTATATGAAAGCAACAATTTGCTTGGGTTTCATTGTGCTCTAAGTTAGTGTGGTTTCATGGATCATCTGGACAAAATAAACTTGGATACTGTGACTAAAATTGTGTATCCCATCTATTCCAAATTCAGAGAAAGTTGCAGAGCGAGCTACAAGCACTGATACACCGTCGACTGGAGTGCTCCACTCGACGCCGACAACCAAGGTTTCTGACTCGCCGTCCGACCCGACCTCGACGGCGGCAATCACGACGACATCGACATCACCTTTTCCCTTGTCGTCCGATCGTACTTCGGGAACAACGACGGATATTCTCACGAGTCGTGAGTCTACTTCTCCGACTTCGACGTCGCTGATGACCACGATGCCATTGTCACAAGAGATACGTCCTGTGGGTAAGACAACATAAAGCAATTGCAATTTTTAGAACTATGTAGAGTTTTGAAAGGTAATGTTTGCAAAGTTTTTTTTTAAATCATTATCTACGCCATGCATCATGCATTTAAATCAATAGTGAGTTTGAAATTGAGCAATGAAGATGACTGTACATTAGAAGTAGTGAATGCAAATGTATATGTTTGAGAAGGGCAATGCGATTTAACCATTCATCGAACGAATATAATCGAAACTCACTCAAATAAGTCAGCCCCCAAAACAGAGAGAGCCTGGTCTGCGTTTACTGCCAATCACGTTATGGCTTGCTATTATAAAGGTTTCTGAAAGTCGCATCATTTAATGTGGTTTGTTGGCCCGAATGAAAGTGGAATTTGTCTCTTGTTTAGGACCTCTATAAATATTATGATCTCATAACACGAATACAGACAAAAAGGTGCATTTCCAGACATTAAATATTGTATGTTGGTCTGAAAAGAAATATGATTTGTTGCCGTTTACGATCCATATATGAATATTATGATAAGAAAACATCCACAAATTAATGAAAATAACTGTTTCTTTACCATGTTCACAGCGTTCTTCAAGTTCGAGAATAACGTCACAGACAGCTTCGGGTTCGCTTCTGACTCGGACGTGAGCGTCAGCGGTTCATTGACGTACGATGCGGGAATATGCGGTCAGGCGGCGGTCTTCGACGGTAAAACTAAGGTAACCGTCCAGTCCTTTGATGGATATGCCTGGGGAATGAACTTCAGCGTGAGCGTTTGGTTCAAGCAAACTGGCCAATGGGACACCAAAGTTGGCATTGTCAATAACGGATACTCCAAGTTTGGGAGCTGGGATATCTTTGTCTCTGGACCCGAATATGGAAGATCCTGCTTGTCTACCACACAAGACGAAGGATACTCCAGTAACAGCGTATGCTTGTATCTCGATTTAAGCGGAACCGGGGCAGACTGGAACCACGTGGTGATGACCTTCGACGGCAACCAGTTCATTGCATATCTGAATGGAGGTAACAAGCATACAAAGGATGTCTGCTGCAACCGTAAGATTGTCACCAAACAAACGCCCGTGACCATTGGACAAGCTGGTGTTGGTAGGCATGATAGGAGCGGCCAGTACTTCTACGGTCTGATCGATGAAGTGCGCATCTACAATCACACCTTGTCTGAGTCACAGGTCTATGACTTATACAACACCTCCCGCTGTACTTAAAAAGAGCTAATCATGAAACGAAATTGTGAAAAGAATAACATTACTCCCCGCCCTCCCACATCCCTACCGGTAAGAACAGAGTGTGCAATGGTGTGAACACACTGTGTTTCACAGTGTGGACCACAGTGTGCAACAGTGTTGACAGACTGTGTTGCACAGCGTGGACACACTGTGTCCACACTGTGTTTTACAGGGTGGACCACAGTGTGCAACAATGTGAACACACTGTGTTGCACAGTGTGGACCACTGTGTGCAATGGAGTGAGCGCACAGTGTTTCATAGTGTGAACACACTGTATTGCACAGCGTGAACACACTGTGTTGCACAGTGTGAACACACTGTGTTGCACAGCGTGAACACACTGTGTTGCACAGCGTGAACACACTGTGTTGCACAGCGTGAACACACTGTGTTGCACAGCGTGAACACACTGTGTTACACAGCGCGGACCACAGTGTGAACACACTATGCAGACTATGTTAAATTGGAGCGTTTTCACAGTGTGAACACTCATCACACTGTGAACTCACTGGGAGCAAACTTAAATTGTTGAGATACACAGTGTGAACGCGGGTAATTTTACACTGTGGCGACAGTGCGCTCAACGTGTGTACACAGTGTGTTCACACTGCATTCAAACTTTCCGGTAGGGATGCCTCGTCTGAACCTCTTTACCATGTTTACTAGGCACATGCATGACAGGGGTCGTCTATCCCAGTCACGTGTTTAACATTTATTCCATGCCGCCCCTCGTTCTTATAAAGAATCATACGTATATGAAGGCTCGATCAATACCCCACCAGCCCTGCCCAAACGACACATGTCACCCATATAGCAGTAACCTTTCAATAAAGTTTCTACTCCAGGCCTGTCTATACCCTTACTAAAACATCTTGTGATCTCACAATTAGGCTAAAATAATAATTAATTTCCCCACCAATCCCTTCCTTACATACAATGGAAATAACACAATATAATGCTAAAATGTTATTATGCTAATAATATGTTGCATTAAAGTGTTTCACCGCCCCAAACAAAATAATATTCTTATAAATAAAAAGACTGGTAACATCTGAAGTAGTCCAGTCCATCAACAATTCACACAAAATAGGTTGGTATTGTCGCAATATCAGTATAATTAGCCTTTCATGTACATACGTATTATACTGCAGCACATTTTGTAAATAAATGCGTAAATATAGAAATGTAAGAGTAAATGTATTTGTTTGTCTACAATTAAATAAATAACACATTTTGTAGCGGTAAGGCAAACAAGTCTGTTATTTAGTGTAAATCGTGTTTGAACAATACTGTAAAGTCTTTAATAGGGAATAAGTAGTTCATAACCGTGTTGTTGATACAATACTTTTAAATAATTGGCATTGTCTTTAATATCAGTTTATAGTCATGTTTGTATGTTTGTTCATCATGTATATAATAGTCATATAACTGAAGGCCCCTGAAATATTTCGAGCCGGAACCCGTTAAGCACTGATCCCGAAAACACTCGGGTGGTTGTCCATGGAGAAAATGTTGTGTTTGCTGTCTTAGTGCTGAGTCAAAATGTTTAACAAACATTTAAACGTTTAGCATTTAAAAAAACGTTTACATAAACAAAATAATCGTATTTGTTTCGTAGTTACTATATTCACAAGGTAGTCTCTATATTTGTAACCACTGTGTGCATCGTGTAGGTCTTAATCTGAGGGCTACCTGAAATATATTTGATGGATGTTACATACATTGTACGAATAATGTGTTTATTTAATTAAGTATTTGTATACAGCTATTAACGAATTTGAATGCTCTTAAAGTGAAAATTAATATAGCGAACAGCACTTGAAGAAAACTCGCTCTAATTTGAATGATCGAATCGTCAGTCTGGACGCTATGTTGACGAATTTGACCGGGAAAACCTATATTATTGTTATTATTATTATTATTATCATTAATATTATTATTATTTTCATTTTTATACATGTTAACAAATTCAAGCATGAATTAAATGATTTAATTCAAAACCATATAAAACGAATATCGAGCAAATCTGATATACCATGGATTCAGTAGAAAGGCAAGTTACTTTGAATCTAAATTGAAAATGCTATTCACTGAACATTTTATTCTACCATGTTTAAATCGTTAAAGGCCATTGTTGTCATTCAAATAACAACCGTTTATGATAATGGGCGTTTTTCAACTCCCTGACGAATGCTGGTAGATCCCCCACCAATACAAACTTTAAAAAAAAAGAAAATTTGTTAATGCGATTTAATTGAATGTTAAAGGGGTAGTCCAGTGTTGGTATAGAGGGCGCTGCACGAAATAAATTTGTTGTGAGATAATGAGAAATTTATTGTCAAATTTTAAAGAGCACATAATTAAAATTACGAAATGAACATTATTTGATCAGAATCGGTTAGAAACATCGATATAAAAATATTGGATATAGCAACAGCGCCCTCTTCATGAAGCCAGCGACAGTGTGAAAAGTACACCCAAGCCAAAAAGTGCTTCATTCACCATCACTCGCGTGAATCGATTTACTCGAGTGAATGGAGCACCTTGGAGCATATTGGTTAGAAATAACTGTGGGATCCCATGAATATATCATATTCGATGATTTAAGAAAAAATGTACAAAAGGCGTTTGTAAACAGTGGTTGATGATCTACATATTTAGTTATGTTTTCAAATAGTACATCAGATGAACAACTTTTTAGAACAATTTGTTGAAACCAATACGTTTTTAGAAAGTGCGTTTTAGAAATGTAATAGTTACTTATACTTTGACCACTTTAAACACATTTAAACGTTTATCATTCGAGAAAACGTTTAGACAAGAACGTAATTAAACGTGTTTCGTAGTAACTTTATTTATTTCAAGGTAGTCACAATATTTTTAACCACTTTGTTCATCGTGTAGGTCTTTATCTGAGGGTTACCTGAAATATAATTGATGTATGTTATATAAACGATGTGTTTTATTTATTCAGTTTAGTATCTGTATAAAGCGCATAGAGAGTCAACATTACTATTGTGCGTTATATAAGCACATACATGTATTATTATTATTTTGTTTTTTTGTATAAGTATTATGATTATTATTATTACATTGTATTACTATTTGTTTACATGTTGAAAAAACTAGATAAAAGTATATATTTAAATTCAAGTATAAATTAAACGGTTTAATTCAGAACCATATGAAACGTATATCGAACACATTTGAAAAAGTGTTGATTCAGTAGAAAGCCAAGTTATTTTGAATTTAAATTGAACATGGTAAACGTTCATGCTATCATTGAATATTATATTTTACCATGCTTTAATCATTGAAGGCCATTATTGTCATTAAAATAACAACCGTTTATAAGAATGGACGCTTTTCAACTCCCTGACGAATGCTGGTAGATCCCCCACACAAAAAAAAATGGGGAAAAAAAGAAAATTGTTAATACGATGTAATGTCTGAGTGGTTAAAGTGGTAGTTCAGTTTTGGTATAGAGGGCGCAGCACGAAAGTTTTGATTGAGATAATGAAAAATTGAGTGTCAAATTTGAAAGAACATGACATTTTAATGACAGTATAAACTTTATTCGATTAAAATCTGTTCAGAAACGGCTGAAATATCAATACAAATATCCGATCGGAATATATATGGGCACCAGATTTATTCGATAATTAAACAAAAATATTAAACAATGCTTACACTTTTTTTTTAGGTTTTTAAATAGTTGTTGATGATCTCTCTATTCAATCATTATTTCAACGATACATCACATGCATAATTGTGTATGAAATAAGGTTGAAAGTTGAAACCAATGCTTTTTAGAGAGCGCCCTTTTGAGTTTTAATGGCTCATTTTGAATGATAACAGGCTTGTTACTTAGTCGTTTGTATTTTTGTATACCTTTTGAGTATGGTGGAGTTATAACTATTAGTTTGTAATGTTATTTTGCAGGTTTTGGTTACTATTTAAGCTCAGCCTTACCAAAACTGTACTACCCCTTTAAAATATCAACCTCAATGTAAAGGCTATGTTGGTATACTGCCTACTAGTGGACAGGTATGCTTTATGGAATATGAACTATTTAATTATTTATATAATTCAAAGCCCGCGATGCTTTATGACTTAATATTTATCTATTTAAACCGTATCTTAACGACTTTTGATGAAAGAAGTGGTGTTTTGTTTTGTAAATATTTTGCATTTTTAACATTCAAATTTTGGCTTTCCTATAGTTGTAAATAGTATGCGTTCTTAGAACCAGAATTATATTTAAATAATATATTAAAGATTTGAATTTTATCCTCCTGTTATCCTATTAAAGGGAAAGAAAATGTTTACATGTTCGCTTGCTTTTACTTACAAATGCAAAATTTCTGCAGAATTTAATATTTCTCTTGAATATCACTAATAATGGATATAATCACTGTTTTTGAAACCACTATGTACTGTTGTGAATGAGCAGTAGAGGCTACCATGTGTTCAAACTTTACTATATGAAACGTCATCTGAGCGTGCACTAACAAAAGCAGGTTATTTAACCAATGTTGTTGAAGCTGATGCTATGTCAGTAGTTATATAACCCGTTGTTGTTAGTGCACACTCAGATACGCTCATATTGACTACTCGCATTGTTATCCCCTTATTTGTTTTATCATGTATCATGCCTTGGCACAAACTTAAGAAGGCAGTTTCATAAACCATTTTGTAGCCTTGGAATAAAATATTTTCAAAAGCAAAAAGCAAGTATTACACTTTTAATACATTTGACATGAAGAAAATGAAATCTCCTTGATAACAGAAAAATATTAATGATTTGAAACAACATGTTCTGCATGTTAAAAGTACTTTTACAATTTGTTTTCAAAGAAACTAACAGCTTTCCATAATGTTTAAGTCTAACTTATAAAACACTTATAAAAACTTGGAAAACACCCCTGACATGCTGAAGTTTTGTAGATTTCGGAGGAAAAAATATTTACATTGTGATATTTAGTATTCTCTGCTTAATTTGTAATGTCTATAAACTGAACTGTCGAAAATATTGCACAACATAAATTTTTCATTGAATTGCATCCTCGCTATACTCGTGCACAACAGTATCGTATAGCAAGATTAAGTGTGTGTGCATTTAAGATAGAACTTGATGTTGAACAAATATCGAACATTATTTTGTTAGCCCGATAATTAACTATTGTATTAAGTAATATGATAATAATAATAATAAATGGTTCCTATATAGCGCATACCATTACAATAACTGAAATATCAATGCGCATTACAATAACCAAAACATATCGAACACAATTGAACATTTATTTACATAAATGTGGCGAGTTCTTCTGTTGTGCAATCACAGTTTGTGGCAGATTGTTATTCTACTGTATTCATTCAAATCTCCCTTTGACTTACCTTTTTACACAAGCCCAGTATTGTTTTGTTGCTAATATTTGTTAGCCCGGTAATTTACTATTGTATGAAGTTTTAAAACTTGCATAACTTTGATCATTCATCAATTGTATAAATAATGTTTAAAGGGATCTAGTAACAAGTGCAAACAGTGATGAGAGACTAATCAAATGTGTATTGATGTGATCTGATATGTCCACAAAGTAATGTGTGAAAATGTCACGTTAATTGGGTTTGTTTTGGCGAGGAAATGAGCAAAAATGCAAAGCGATATTCACTAACTTTGTACACGGCTTAAATGATCCCGTAGACAGTTTAACACATGAACACTTCAATCGTTTGTCCCGTGCTTTTATTGTTAATACGAACATGACGATGTACGAGAGAACCACTGAGTTCCAAATAAGTTTGAGAATTTGAACAGTGTTACTAAGTCACTTTGATTTGTACTTTTAATTAATTTATACATTCTAAACACAATTACATCTATGTTTCACAATGATTGTACATATTAAATCTAAATTGTAGTATTCTGTACTTATACTTTGACCTTATTGAATTGTGTAGTACTCTTTATTATCCTCTGTATGATTTGTTCTGATATTGTTATTCTTCTGTATGTACAGCGCTTATAAACATAATGTACTAAGTGCTTTATAAATGTTATTTATTTATTTATTTGTTCCTGAAGGATGTCATAATTATAGACTTTTAATTGTGTTTGGTTTCTTTGACAAATATATAACAAAATATCAAAATTCTTGATTTGAAAATCGAAGGTGGGTGTCTAACCTATGTTCTTTCATTAAATTTAATCATTTCATTTAAAGGGGTAGTTCAGTTTTGGTATAGAGGGCGCTGTAAACAATATTTTGTTGAGAGATAATGAAAAACTGAGTGTAAAACTTTAAAGAGCATACAATTTTAATGACAGAACCAACTTTATTTGATCAAAATCGGTTCAGAAACGGCTGAAATATCAATAAATATATCCGATCGGAATAAATCTGGGCCCCAGGTTTATTCGATGATTATTTAAAAAATTAAAAAAATTATTACACTTTTTACAAAATTGTCAAAAAGGGATTTCAAATAGTTGTTGATGATCTCTCTATTTAATCATTATTACATCAAAAACATCACATGCACCATTTTGTATGAAAATGGTTGAAACCAATGCTTTTTTAGAGTGTTTTTAATGTGTTTTAATGGCTCTTTTTAAATAACAGGCCTAGCTGTTCACTTAGTCGATACATTTCGAGCATGGTGGAGTTATAACTATTAGTTTGTAATGTTATTGTGCAGGTTTTGGTTACTAAAGCTCAGCCTTACCAAAACGGTACTACCCCTTTAATGAAGTTTGAAGTTTTGAAGTTTTATTAACAACAACAAAAAATACATCATCATCATCGAATACATGTAAGACAAAATTATCACAAATAATTACTGTACATACTTAACAAAACAATTAAAGTAAAAAATAAAAATGTCAGACGTGTATCTACCTAAAATGCGTTAGATCAAAAATCAAGTTGTCGCTAAAGGAGAACCGAAAGTTAGCACAAGTGCTAGTCGAGATCGGTCCTCTCTATTGTATAGTATAAACTAAACTATAATACAAATGACAGTATAAAATAACTTCACTGTAAAATAACTTTCATATAAAAGAATCAATATAATTAATGAGGTATACATTGTATATATTCTACCAAATGCATTTCTAACCAAGCATATACAATTATTTATTTAGTTACCAAATACATTGTGAGGGCCTTACGAAATAAATATCTTGTTTTTTTTTCTTTAATCTCCTGAGGCAAACTGTTCCAAAGTTTTGACCCAACAAAAGAAATGGAGAGTAATGGACACATGCCGCAAGATTGGTACAGTTAACTTCAGACATAGTATTTGCGCTTATGAGCGAAATCGACAGGGCCCATATTCATGAAAGCTCGCTACCTTTCCTTGCTATTTTGGATGACGTGGCTAAGAATTAAACACAATATCTTTTAGTCGCTAACTAGGGTAAACCTAAAGGATACTTGAGACTGCACAACTGCACAACATAAATACTCTTAGCAAGGAACTAAGCTAGCAGGGTTTCATGAATATGGAGCCTGGCATTTACATTGCGAGATTTTGAAATGCGCCCTTGCTGCTATCTATAAAACTATTATGGTACTGTATGTTATGATCTTTGTATGTGTTGAAAATAAGATTAAAATATATTTAATTTCTTGCCGTTCCTTCAAAAAATTGTTGTTCTTTTGTATTATTATATTCAGGATCTATGTGAAACAAGTTTCATTGTGTGTGTGTGCGTGTGTGTGTGCGTGTGTGTGTGCGCATGTGTTTGTATGTGTGTGTGTGTGGGGGGGGGGGGGGGGGAGGGGGTGTATGGGCGTTTGTTTGTGCGTATTCGATTTGTGATTTGTAACATATACTATGCCACAGTCCTGGACTTCATAATTAATTGTATTGTATGTGGGTCATGTATTTTAATGTTAATTGTATTTGATAGGAAGTTTCATACAGATGAATAACAATTGAACAAACAAACATTCAAATAAACTAATAGAAAAACACGTACATATATAACAACATGACATTTACTAGCGTTTCTTCTTTCTTGGCAAAGTTTATTCCGTATAAAATATCATACCATCCCCATACAAGTTTATCTTTTTTATCATGATTATATTATATCTGAGATCCAGCCTGTAACAGAATACAATTTGTTTTGTTGCGACAATGATAAGAAACAATTATAATTCCAGTAACGATATTGACAATACCTACTTGTATTACCTCATTCATTATTAGTGTATGCATGTTTTTATTCATGGATATCAACTGTTTATCAATAACAATATTAGCGACGCTACTTTGATATATCTACTACTTATTTTACTACGAATAATGTAGTATTACCGTAACGTAAAGATGATGATGATGATGACGGTTATGATGATGACGATAATGATAAAGATCATGATGATGATGATGATGATGATAAAGATGATGATGTTGATGAGGATGACGATGTTGATGTTAATGATGATGATCATGATGAAGATATTTATGATGATGATGATGATGATAATGATGACGATGGTGATGATGGTGATGATGGTTATGATGATGAGGATGATGATGATGATGATAAATATGGAATAACGAAATAAGTATTAACAAAAATAACGTACAAATTGAAATAAAATGATAGAGTAAGGAGATAATTAAAACAGAACATTGTATAAAACTATCAATTATTATCAAAATAATAATAAACAACAGTCTTCATTTGTTTAATAAATTGTTCTAATTTGATAATGTAGGTACTTTGGAATACGTTACTGTGTAATAAACATTCAATGCGTTATAAACATGCACAATTATATTCAACAATCTGCCAACGAACACAACAAATCTTGTCGACATTAAATAAAAAAGACAGAGAATGATTAGAGCATTACAAATATGCATATTTCTTTTCGAAATTCTGTCACCAAACAAACAATTCGTGTTAAAAGTATACGCAATGAAACAATTAAAATCGGAAATATCCGATTGAAAAAAGTCGTACATGAATTATGATAACACAATAGTTACATTTTATAATATTTCCATTAACCAAAACATGACTATACATTTATGTATGGTGGTTTCAATGGCACACGGTGGTATAAAAGCCGTTAACACGACCATGATACATGGAGGCATATCTACACGCAGAATTTATCATGGGATATTATGCTTAAATGTTATCTATGTATATCCCACACAAATCATATTTTCCCATTTAACTCCTAGCATGCCAAGCTCACATTTTAGCGAGTTTCAATACACACAAATGCCATAGAGCATTGAAATCCCTGGCACGTTAAGAGTTAATATTACTAGTACTAGTATAATAATACAATAATTATATAATATTGATTGGCCTTGAGTGGTATATCAGAAATATTGCATTCGCTAGGATCATATATCACGAAAGAACAAGCCAGTCAATATTATTATTATTATACATACTATCCAGAGGAAACATAAATTAACAAACATATTATACATCTTAATCCATCTTGTTCATTGAAGAAGACCAATGCTTTTAATCTCAAATTACTGATTAAACATTTTCAACCCATGAAGAGCTTTTTGCGCGTATTATAGCAGAGATGCGTAAACGTATTCATACGTCACAATTAAACCTACTTCTATGAATTAGACACTCGTACATCCATTCATACGTCATATCAAAGACGCTTAATGGAAAGACCGACCACTGTACAATTATCCTGTACAAAGTGAATGGGCAGAGCGCGATGTACAAAATTATCACGCACTTTGATACGCAGGCTTTTCATTATGACGTCACAATAACAATGTTTACTTCGCCTGACTAAAAATAACTTCAAGAACACGTGATAAAGTTTGATGACCCCAAATTTGCATATCGCGCGTGAAATTTGTTTTGCGCACTTGGATGCGCGTACAATAATAAAGAATTAAATAAAGACAGTGCGCGGACTGAGCGCGCGTTAACATCAAAATACGCAAGTAGCCATTGCCATTTTTTTCTCTACATGGTAAGATCTTTAAATTTCAAAAAATATATTTCTCACCGCTATAATTCTCCCGGGGGGGGGGGGGGGGGGGACTCAGATTATAGTCGGACGGGGGTGTGCGGCTGAGACCTCCAAACCCATACCCACATCTAAGGGTCCTTTTGCGAAAAATGGACCCACGTCTAAGGATTTTTTTTCGCCTGCGGCGCATGTTTTGGGTGTATTTCCCGCAAATTTTGTGGTTTTAAGTTAGCGAGCGTAGGGAGCTTGGAAAATTTGGCAATTTCCCATCGGCAAATCCCAAAATCCCGTATAAAAAAGGGGATATATGAAAAAAGGGACCCATGTCTAAGGATTTTTTTGATGAAAAGGGGACCCATGTCTAAGGATCTTTCTTGAAAAAGTCACCCTTCCCAGCGGCACATCCCCGTATACACAATATACGTGAGTACCCCCCCCCCCCCCCCCACCCCCGGGATAATTCTAAACGTAAAAACGCTATCGACAATAATTTTTAAATATTTTTAACTAAACAAAGACAACATTAAATATGTAAAACAATGTGTCCCCCAGGTGTACTCAACTTGGAGATAAGCTGATGTTCAATCGTCATACTAGCCTGAATTTGCCGAGTTTAAGTAAGTACGTTCTGATCCTTACTTTTGTTTAAATTAATACTAACAAAGTGAACATTTGTTCCAAAAAAACTCATCGACAATAATTGTTAAATGTTTTTTCATTAATTAAAATGAACAAGATTCAGTACTGTACCCAAACCTCTGGGTGTACCCAACTTTCTCTTAAGCTCGATTTGAATCTTCATTCTGTTTGAAGGGACATCGCTGCGCGACCGCCAGTGAGCTGTCTTGTAATTCTACAGTCTTTGGTCATATATAAACGCGCGTATGAATTTGCGCACTTAGGCGCGGGATTGAATATTCAGCTCCATGGACATGAACAATGGAGGGGTAATATCTTCTACTTCTACTTGGGTACTCGACAGGGTCCATCAGTCAGGACGTAGAGTCGAGGGGAACCGGTGAGGTATCCCATTAATTGCCGATTGAGGCAACTGCTCCCGCAAAGGCTCCTAGTGATGTAGAAGCCAATATATTATTGGGGAGCGCATTCCATGCTGTTACAGTTTGTGGGAAGTAGGAGTTCTGGTAAAGCTGAGTTCGAGTATGTATATGCTTGAGCTTATTTGGGTGGTATTGTCTGGTGATGCTTGGGGCCATTGGTGTGAGGAGTTGGTCAGGTGTAATTGCTACCATCGTCTGATATTGCACTGCGAATCCACATTTGTAGAGCTGCATAATACATGTTACAATGGTAATATCATACAAATAATGACCGCTATGAAAGACAAACCCGAGACGGAAACAAAATACATGTTTTATTGCATTGAAAAAGTGGCCTGTATGTGTAATAATGCTTGTTATAAGTGGTGAGCGTAAAGTTGTTAAGCATGGCTCCTCAATGTAAACTAAAGCGACCGAATACATAACGACTTAAAGACATGGCTGTATTCTCATCGGTGGCACAACTTTAGTTCAGACTAATAATTCAAGACTGAGCAGTAACCATGGTAACTGTTTAAGCCGTGTGTCTGCAGTATCAATAGTTGGTGTCACACAGGGGGAAATTATCTAGATAATTCGTAGCATAATTGTAACCTGTCCACCACGTACGTATAGGTGAATTATCTAGATATTTACTACCATCTAGATGACTGTGTGTGTGACGCCAGCTTGTGTAAATCCCTCTGCAAAGTGTATCTTGACATTTCAGTCATAGTCTTATCGGTCACCAGTAATACAATGTTGTGGGTGATCCAGGTCGCAATTATTACTGGAGACCGGTTATACTATGACTGGAATGTCAAGACATACTAACTATGCATGTGCGTGGATGTTTTTGCAGAATGACATGCTCTATAATGAAAACAAAGGGCTTTTCAAATTGTACAAGTGCAGTATGGTTTTAAAAATTATTTCAATTTGTTTGTATGAGTAAGGATGTGCCAAGTGACTAATGAGATATCGGGCTTTTCAACACTACAGACTTAAACGTATCTGTGTAGACTTGTGTGGTGTTTCAATATTCAATAAGTGACCACTTTTGTAAAATGCAAACAAACTAAATTTGATTTTTCACACTTCTCTTTCATCTTGTCGTTTGGCTTATGGTAGCAGAAGCAGAAAAAAAGAATTGGTTTCGATTGTTCAAATGTCTCCCTTATTATGGAGGTATTTAAGATTGTATTTGAAAGCGTCTATAAACGTTTTCGTCCCTATTCAAGAATATTTGGATATTAAATCGTCCATAGCATCCGATTTTGGATACGTCATGAAAAAGATCGGGATCGTTCACTAATTTTCTCTGTTTTCACTTGGTAAACATTATTCTATTTTTATGAAAATCTCGCATGTTATTTTCAAGAATCGTATAATGAAATTAGTATACTGATTGAAGTCTCAAATATCTTTGGGGTAAAAATGTAAATGTAATAGATCATTTTAAATACGAGTAGTACTATTGGTTATAATGAGGTACAATAGCAGTTGCATCAATCCTTATTTCAAGAGTAAATATTGTTTCTATAAACTACAAGTAAAGTTCTAGTATAATTCTCTGTGTACGATAAACACAATCATGGTGATAGGCCCATGAAAATACATTATATATTTTTGGTTAAGCCAAATTACTTAAAGAAACGTTGTCGCAAAATATCTATACCGTTTTGGGACTTCATACAAAGCAGCCTTATATCTACTTTAAACATAATGTATAGAGAAAGTGACCAAAAATATAATATAACTGAAAAAGAGCAAACAAAATGGTATTCCAATCCAATTTGCTTTGCTCTTTTTCAGCCTTATATCTGTATAAACAGATGAAATCGCGATTTTGCGTGATACCCCCGAATAAATACGTATCATACTAGCATCATGGGTATAATTATACGTAAACAGTAGAAGATATCGATGTTGAAGATTAATGTCTAGGTCACAAATCCTCCGATTTGGGATACGGCGCCGGTACGATGCCACTTTAAAGGGCCAGTCACATTTACGGTAATGGACGTTGCAGCTGAACGTAGTGGAGGCTAACGTAGTTGAAGGTAGTTGAACGTACCGGCATCCGTACCGTACCGTAGATGTCCGTGATAAGAAATTAGTATTTACTCGGGGGAGCTGTGATCTTCGATTTAATGTTTGAACATGTTCAAAAGAGCGGTACGTTAAAGGTCATTTCATTTCATTTATTCATTTAACCATTATAAAAACAACAACAATATACAAGTTGTACAAAGTAATTGATAAAAACAAATAATGGTTAGGACCCCTAAGAAGCAATAGATGCTTATAATCGGGGCCCTACACAACAACAATAAATACAATTCTAACAAAAATCATAGTCATAAACAGTAAAATAATAACAATATATGTACATATATACAAGAGTACAGCATATTGCAATTAAACACATCATGCACTCACATAACCAACCACACGCACATCCATGCACACACTTATACAAAGGTATACAAAAGGATACAAAGGTAAAGGGACAGGGGAGAAAGAGAGAAAGAGAGATTCTACTCAACCACGGATCCGAGTCTTTGAAATATAGAGCGCTTATAAATATGTTTAAACCGTGTGAGTGTAGAGCTAGATCGTAGATCTTCATTCAGAGAATTTCATTGTTTGACTCCAGTAAATCGTACAGTCTGAGAGATTATAGTTGATCGGGAGAAAGGTGTATGTAAGAATTGACTTTGACGTGTGGGATATGTATGAACTAATTCATTCTTTTGAAACATGGTATTAAAAAGTGGGGGAACAATTCCTTTGTGAAATTTAAACATAAATATCAAAGTATTCAATTTTATCAACTCAAAAATAGGGATGATTTTTAATTTAACAAAGAGAGGTGTGCTTGGGCAAACAAAATTACTGTCTGTTATTAATCGGAGAGCGCGTTTCTGCAATATATTGAGTTTTAACAATTTTGATTTGTACGTATTACCCCAAATCATATTGCAATAATTCAAATGAGGAAAAAGAATCGTATAATATATATTACACAAAATATGTTTTGGCAAGAAATTCTTAAGTTTAAACAAAACACCAATACTTCTTGACAATTTAGAACACACATGATCAATGTGAAATTTCCAATCGAGCGTTTCTTCAATAATAATTCCTAAAAAATTAACATTAGTTTTTCTTTCAATTACATCATTTTCAATTTTAATCGAGTTATTATTACATGGAGCCTTTTTACCACTAGAGTGAAAAATAACATATTTAGTTTTATCGTAATTCAAAAGTAACTTATTGCATTTATACCAATCATTCAATTTAATTAATTCATCATTAACAACTGAAATCATATGAGATACATCAGAGTGAGAAAATGCAACAACCGTATCATCTGCAAATAATGAGAACTTTAACAATTTAGATGAATGAACTATATCATTTACATACAATAAAAACAAAAGGGGTCCAAGGATTGAGCCTTGTGGTATACCGATTTTTACTTCCATCTTATGGGATTCGACACCATCGACCACCACATATTGTTTTCTATTGTATAAATAACTTTCAAACCATTGCAGTGATAAACCACGTATGCCGTAGCAATGTAATTTTTGTAAAAGAATATGGTGATCGATGGTGTCAAATGCTTTAGAAAGATCCATAAAAACTCCACAACAAAATTTTCCTTCATCAATTTCACGCAATACATAATCAGTAAAATATAATATACTCATGGAAGTACTGTAATTTTTACGAAAACCAAATTGCTCTGATATTAAGCATTCATATTTCAACAAAAATTTATACAATCTTGTATGCATTATTTTTTCTAGCAACTTTGCAAAAATCGAAATCAAAGCAATAGGTCTATAATTTTCAATATTTTCCTTAACATTTTTCTTATATATAGGTATAATTTTAGCAATTTTCAACTTGTCAGGTACAATACCGCTTAATATCGACTTATTAAAAATATCAACTAACGGTTCAACAAAACATAAAATACAATTTTTAACAACCTTAGGCGAAATACCGTCAGGACCACATGATTTGTTTGATTTTAAGATAGATGATGCTTCAATAATTTCTTGAATTGATATTGGTTGCATAAAAAAAGTATTTGGGTTATTCTTAGGGAGATATTCATTGAAAGAATGTGTTGATGGATGAATTGAATTTGCAATTTTATCACCAATATTAACAAAGAATGAATTAAATTGTTGAGCAATTTCTTGTCTAGAGTTTAACCTAAAATTTTCATAGAACATATTTTGAGGAAACCCACTTACTTTCTTATTTCCTAATATCTTATTAATTTGTCTCCAAGTTTTCTTCAAGTCTCCTTGAATCTTATTAAATAAATTATCATAATATTTCCTTTTAGACATACGTATAACACTTGTTAATCTATTCTTATAATTGACATATCTATTCTTATGATTCACACTAGGTTTTTTAATACTTGTTTCATATAATCTATGTTTGCGTTTGACAGAAGTAAGGATGCCTTGGGTAATCCAAGGTTTCTGAAATCCATTTTTATTTTTCTGATTACATGATTGAAAAGGAAAACATTCATCATATATCAAATAAAACTTCTCTAAAAACAATTCATAACAATTATTTGCATGTTTACTTTTATACACATCTGTCCAATAGACATTAATCATTTTTTCTTTAAACATTGTTATTCTTGAATCATTAATCAATCGAGTTCTTACTTGTTTTTTACCAGGTGTATTATAAAATGACACCTCTTTAAATATACTAAATATGGGAAAGTGATCAGAGACATCGCTATAAAAAATTCCAGTGTATTTTTGGTATTCAATCATATTTGTAAATATATTATCAATTAATGAGGCCGTATTTTCTGTAATTCTAGTCGGTTTAGTGATCAATGGATACATATTAAAAGAAAACATCAGATCTAAAAAATCGTTTGTTTTAGTATGTAGTCGATAATTCATAATATTTATATTAAAATTCATAATATTTATATTAAAATACAAAGAATGAAGTTTCTTTCATGTCCTTTGTAATGCTAACGTACTAAACCGAAGTCTAACGTAGTCTAACGTAGTCTAACGTAGTCTAACGTAGTCTAACGTAGTCTAACGTAGTCTAACGTAGTCCAACGAAGTCTAACGTAGTTTAACGTACTCCGTTTCGTACTCAGGCGTATTATAGCGTACTTTAACGTACTTTACTGTGCACAAAACCAGCATCGGCACTCTTGGTCCAGACATGTTTAAGCAAACAAATTAGACAACTTTCACAGAACTGCTCTGTTTGAAAAACAAGCGCACAATGGCCGTACCACACCGCAGGCTGGCTGCATACTCCGTGCGGAGTTGCTAAATATATCGTAGTGACGTTCTTTAGCGTAGTCTAGCGTAGTCTAGCGTAGTGGCTTCCGTAGTCTACCGTACTAACCACTCCAGTGGCGTAGCTACGGGGGGGGGGGGGGGGGGGCACGGGGGGGGGGGGGGCACGTGCCCCCCCAATAATTTCGAAAAAACAATAGAAAACATAAGGGGCCATTTTTTGAAAAAACAAAGAAATACATAAGGTGTGCTCCCCCAATAATTTTCGTCCCCCCCCCCCAATCAGTCCGACCACGCTACGCCACTGAACCACTCCGTACCTGTCCGTGAGCGAGCTGCACCAGCATAACCGAAGTCTAGCGTAGTCTAGCGTAGTTTATCGTACTTAAATGTACGTATCTGTACTCTTCTGTGGCTCATCACCGTACCTTAACGTAGTTCATCGTAGTTTAGCCTAGTTTAACGTACTTACATTACGTCTGACCCATGTTGAGTTACCCTAAGGATCACTACGTCCACTACCGTAAATGTGACCGGCCTTTAGGTGAAATCTTGCTGGCGCCCGCATGGGTGCCGTGGCGATCGTGTGGTCGCCGTTACAATTTTCCTCGCCATACGATGTAAAAAAATTGTTGACAAAACGCGGAGTTTAACAAATATTATATGCATCGTACAATGTGTTACTTGCTGTAAGCCCGTAGACAAGTCGTAGAGAGCATCGCACGGGCACCGCAAGGGCACTGCACGGGCACCGTAGGCTTTTTTTTCGAATATCGTACGATTTTTTTGACTGAATTTGGGGCCACACAAATCGTAAGTCGTAAGTCAACGATATCGTAAAAAGTATTTTGCGATGTCCGTATGAGTCCCGTAAGTCGTCCGTACGAGCGCTAAGATTGTAAGTACGAGAGACGTGCGAATTAAATTTGCTTGAACTCCCAAAGTCATCGTACGTGCCCCAGCAAATATGTGACCGCTACACAAAGATATCGCAGACATCGTACGATATCCGAACTCCACGATATCGTTTTGAAAATCCGCCGTAGGTAAAGAAAATAGTGCGGCTCCCGGAGCATGTGTGACCTAGGCATAAAGATACTGCGTCGTCAAGTTCGGGTATGCGCACAGGGCAGCGCCATGTCTTACGAACCAGCCGGAATCGTACGTAAGCGCGACACACAACATGGCCCCTCCCAGTGCGCATTATAGCTCTTCTGACGTAACGAAGCAGTGTCTTTACATCAACGATCCATGTGTATGTACAGCTAAAAAGGCGATAAAGCACGTTGATATAAACGCATTATAGTATTGATGATTCCAATCTGCGTCTGACGTCATCATGGTTACATACTATATTTATATCATAGTAATGTTACCAAACAGTTTATCCTTCATCGGGCATTTGATGGTGGGTTGGTGTTGGGACGATTGTATTCATAGCAACTGCCATGGTCATAAAAAATATGCCTTGCCTAACATTGTTTAGAACAAATTCCAAAAATGTGACGTCACGCTTGTTTTATTTTCTCCATAGAGCCGGAGTAGTCAAGGAACATTAAAAGGACTTTGAAACGATTATTATCGTCCACTTTAAAGGGTACCATCATCCCCAAATAATATTTTTATAAAAGAAAGGTAACACCTTTAGTAGTCCATTCCATCAACAAGTTCACAACAAAATATACAATTGGAAAACGCATCACCATTCTAAAGCATGCGTTCATGGGTCTGAATTACGAAGACTAATTTGTCCAGAGCGAACGAATCGTCCGGGATTATATTGTCTCCAAACGTACGCGTGAATAGCATTGGCGCACTCGCAAATGTTTGGCCCGTACGGAACCAGGAAATAATAGTGGTTCCGTAAGTGGTGGCAATTAATTGCTTTGTTTATGAATTGCACAACCCTTTGCAAAATGTTGGGTATCTATTTGATATCACAAAACGATACCAAATCATAAAACTATGTGTTGTTCTTTGCCTGGTGGTCCCCTTTAATAATGTAGCTTGTAACTGCATGCAAACATAAGCAGGGCAGTTTGGTAAGACTAGCGAAATGGATACCCACAACTCGCCATTTCAGGCTTAGCTCGGGAATTCGAATTAAATGCATGCGTGTGCGAAGTGCTCCAGAATACACTTCAACATACTATGAAGTGTAATAGATGTTACATGGTAAGCATGACGTACACACTATCATGATCATGCCCCGGCACAGCTTGCATTTACTTCATCGACAATTAGAAATAAATTAAAACAAAAAGATCATTACCCGAGACCACTGGTTTAGATGGCCGAATTTAGATGGCTGAATTTTTCTATTTTTTGTTGGCAGGGGGGGGGGGGGGGGGGGGTGCGTTCGCACCCAACGCACCCCCTGGCTACGGGCCTGGTGTATGCATGCATGCGAATGTGCGTGTATGTATGTGTGTGGTGTGAGTGTGTGCGTGTGTGTAAGTATGTGTGTGTGTGGTCGTAATCTGCATCCTCCATATTTCTGCATCCCTTTAGGGTGCATATTTACACTGAGTGCACCCTATATGGAGCAAACTTACACCCTCAGCTAATTACGCGTATCTGCACCCAACTAACTGTACCCTATTGCTTAGTGTGTAGTGGCTCCCTCATATATAGCTGTATAGGTGTTCCCAATAGAAGCATAAAACAGGTTTTGGTTTTCGAATTTAATTTACGTTAAAAGGATATAAACGATAGAAGTGTTCAGATATGTAATTATCCACCGTCTGGGAATAGCACTTTGCATTTCGCTCATTACTCGGCTATATAACATCCATTGAACTTGAATTTTCACACATTACTTAGTGGACATAGTGGACCACTAACATACAGCTTTCTTTCAACCATTCATCACCCTTTGTATATTCAGTGGCGTAGCGGGGGGGGGGGGGGGGGGGGCATGTGCCCCCCCCCCCCCCCCAATAATTTGAAAAAAACAATAGGAAACAAAAGTGGACATTTTTTTAAGAAAAAAAAAAGAAATACATAAGGTGTGCCCCCCCCCCCCATAAATGTGCGTGCCCCCAATCGGTCCGACCACGCTACCCCACTGTGTACATCTCAACAGAGTTACTTGATCCATTTAAGATAAATAATTATAGACATATGCAAATGAAAAGTGTTGGTATATACAAATTAAGCCATAGCGAACATAATTTATCACCGATCTATCAGAAAAGAAAGATTAATGTTTATTGTGATATTTGTAATCCAGAATATTACAGTCATGTTGTCCTGAACTTGATGTACATTTAATACGTGGTTCTCTTTGCACACTTCACGGATTAAAGCTTTGGAGGGGGAGGGGGGGGGGGGGGGGGGGGGGTGTCCGTAGAAAAGCCGAGACCAAGTGTTACAACAAAAATCGAGACAGAGACCAGGACCATTTATAACACTTATTTAATTGGCTAATACATAAAAGAAGACTGACGATGCATGTGTTATTTTTTGTATATTGATTGACCAATAACACAATGTGAAATACACATACATATAGATAAAGCATATTAATGAAGAATGTTGGTATGTGTATTAATTAAGTCATAGCAAACGCGTTACCAATTAACTATCATTAATAGACGAACGACATTTTCTATAAAGATATTTCTATTCTTTATAAAAGACAGCCATTTTTCTGGAAATAAAAGTACAATCTAGTTGATCTATTTGCACACTTTTCCCCGGAGTAAACGTTTGTCATTAACGCAATATGAACATGATGAAGAGTATATCAATTTGATTAGAAATTAATGCATAGTTATGAAATGCATTTGTATAATTACTTACAAATAAAGCGAAACTAAAACACATATCAATATGTCAGTAGATTTTTATATTGAGCCACACCACGTACGTAACCACCGATCAATTATTATTAAAAAAACATCAATAGGATATTAATAATCTAGAACATGACGGTTAATTGTCTTGAACTACAAGACAGTACAATCCAGGGGTTATGTTTAGATGGTTCTTTTCGACGGATTGAAGCTGTGTTATGAACCAACTCATAACACTTCTGCAATTGGCCAAAAGATAAAAGACGACTCGTGGTGAACGTGTTATTTTGTTCGTATTGATTGATAAAGCAAGCAATGTGAATATAACTTACTGAATACAAATGGATATAAATACATTATTTACGAAAAGTGTCGCAATATTTTCAAATGAACACTAAACACGTAACCACTAATCAAATATTAAACGAAAAATCCTAAAATAATTTCTATCATGTATAATTTAACAAATTACAAATTCATTATTACAATGCCTTTTGAACTAAAACTGCAATTATGCGGTTCATTTTGCACACTTGTGTAAGTGGAGTAAAGCTTTTTCATTAACCTATTTATAACATGTATTTATTTGGCGTATACAGATTGACGATGAATGAGTCAAGTTGTATAATGATTGATAAATAAAATAATGCGAATACAATTATCTTTAATATAGATAAATCCATATTAATAAAAAGTGTCGATATATTTACAAATACAAAATTAGCAAACACGTTACCGATGATCAGTCCTCACAATAAAGAAACCATTTGTTTAAATTTATAATTTAACAAATGATAATTCATTATAGATTGATAAAGAACACAATCTAAGTACAATTATCTTAAGATTAATATGGATAAATGCATATTTATGAAAAGTGTCGGTATATTTAGAAATTAAGAATTATAAAGCACGTTACCAAAGATCAATCATCACAAGAAAGAAACCAATTTTGTTCGTGTATAATTCAACAAAAAATTGTTCATTATTACAATGCCTTTTCAACTAAAACAATTATGAAACTGATGTCATATCAATCACCGCTGATATATCATCAAAAGAAAGAAACCAAATTCATATACAAATATTTCTCCTCTAATAAATCCTGATCTAAATGTACCATTCTGTGCTTCTATTTGCACACTTTTAGACGGATCAAAGGCAAAGCTTTGTCATTAGCCTATTTTCATCACTTATGTAAATATCTAATAAATAGAAGTCGACTTACGATGAACGTGTTATGATTTTCATATTGTTTGATAAAGAACGCAATATAAATACAATTATATTAAGATTAATATAGATAAATGCATATTTATGAAAAGTGTCGGTATCATCAGAAATTAAGAATTATAAAGCACGTTACACATGATCAATCATCACAAGAAAGAAAGAACTTTCTTTCTTGTATAATTCATCAACATATAGTTCATTATTACAATGCCTTTTCAAGTAACAAAAAGTTATGACAATTTTGTCATATCAATCACTACCTCCGATATATCATCACAATAAAGAATGCATATTCATATTATAATATTATTAATGTAATAATTCCTGAACTAAATGAAGAGCTTTCAACCAAAAGGCGCTAAATCCATTCCGGTTAATTTCGAGAAAATCAGTGTTTTTTTAATTATCCACATTTGTCTCTGTTTTTTCATCAAATATATACTACAGATGGAAGAGCCACTACTAAAGGTTATACAAATGCAAGTTAGAAAAATCCTGCGTACAGCATGTATTTTATATAATTGTTCATATTTTATTTTATTCGAATTTATCGCCTTTTGCCAGAAATAATGGATATAGCGCCTTTTGCAGAAATATTTTTACTGCCAATAATTTAGTTGTTCACTGACAATACACGTGATACATGTAGTATAAAAGGTGTGTAGATGATACACAATATTAACTCAACTGTACTTGAATCATAGTAGTCCCCCACCCACCAACCACAAACACACACACACAAACACAGGCACACACGCACACGTTCACACATCCACACAAACACACACATACGCACACGCACACACACAATAACACACAAACACGTACACGCACACACACGCGAACACACACACACACACACGCAAACACGCATACGCGCACACGCACACACACACACGCATACTCGCACACACACATACATACATACTTACACACACACACACACGCGCACACACACATGCACACACACATACACACACACACAAGCACATAACCACCCACACACACACACACACACACACACACACACACACACACACACAAACAAGCGCACACGCACACATACCCACAAACACACATACATGCGCACACAAATACAAACAAACACACGTTCACCCACATACACGCGCTCGGCGCACACACGCACACACACATTCACACGCACACACACACACACGCGCACACACATACGCACACACACTACCAACACGCCACACCACACCACACACACACACGTAATCATCAATGTGCACTAACTTAAATAACATAACCACTGGTACAATAATAATACACATCGCATCATTACACAAGCCTCTTTGTGTCCTGCTTTGTGATTGGTCGCATTTCCACATGCTGGCAGGATTTAGCCAATCAGAGTGAAGAATAGAAATGTGTGGATATAGCGCCTTTTGGTTGAAATCTGAAATGGATTTAGCACCTTTTGGTTGAAAGGGTAAATTTATTTTTTGTATTTCCTGAAACAATTTTTAGGAAAAATTTAGTGATTTAGATACACATGAGAGAGGTCTATAATTCAAATCGTGCAAAACGTGCAATTTGGTGGAAAGTGGATTTAGCGCCTTTTGGTTGCGAGCTCTTCAAATGTACAATTCTGTCGTTCTATTTGCACACTTTCAGACGGATTAAAGCATTGTCATTAGCCTATTTACATCACTTATGTAATTGGCTGAACAATAAAAGACGACTTGCGATGAACGTGTTATGATTTGCATATTGATCGATAAAGCAAGCAATGTCAATATTCGGAATATAAGTGGAGATAAATGCATTATCTATGAAAAGTGTCGCAATATTTTCAAATTAATACATGTCAAACACGTAACCACTGACCAATTACCAAAAGAAAGATCCTAAAATAATTTCTATCATGTATAATTTTACATATTAAAGTGTAATATTGCAATGCCTTTTGAACTGAAACTGCAATTATGCGTTTCCTTTTGCACACACGTATAAAGTGGAGTAAAGCTTTTTCATTAACCTATTCATAACACTTATGTTATTGGTCTATGAAGACGACTTACGATGAACGTGTTATGATTTGCATATTGATTGATAGAGGACACAATGTGAATATTATTATCTGAAGAATAATATGAATACATGCAAGTCTCGGAAACTTTACAAATTAACACATATCAAAAACGTAAACACTGATCAATTGTCAATAATATAAAGAATATAAGTTATATTTTGTATAATTTAATAAATTACAGTTTATTATTACAATGCCTTTTGAACTAAAACTGCACTTATGCGGTTCCATTTGCACACTCGTCCACGGAGAAAGGCTTTTTCATTAACCTATCCATAACACTTAGGTAAATTGGCAAATAATTTTTTTGAAATGACTTCCGGTGGATGTGTTATGTTTTGCATATTGATTGATCAAGAACGCAATAAAAATGGTATATCAAGATGATTGAAAATAAATCAAGTTCATCAAGTGTTAGTATATTTTATACATATTATGTCATAACAAGCTAGTCACCACTAATCAATCATCAATATAGAAAGGATTTATTTTTTATAATGTAATTTCTTATCTATATACAAATAATTTTCTTTTTTATTACAATGCTTTCTAACTAAAAATACAATGTTGTGATTCTCCAGAACACTTAACTACGACATAAAGCTGGGGAGTGGTTGATAAATAAAAGACGACTTAATCTGAACGTTTTATGTTTTGCATATTGATCGATCAAGAACGGAATATGGATAGTATATCAAGATAATTGGCGAAAAATGCATATGTATGAAATGGCTTGATAGATTCGCGATGATGTCACATCAAACACGACCACCGATCTATTATCAACATTAAAAGTAGCCAAATTGATATCATGATATTTCTCATTTTAATAAATGACAATGTTTGTCTTCATGAATTGAATGTATAATTCTGTTCTTCCCTTTGCACTCTTTACCACGATACTACAACTTTGACATATGAATCGATTATACCACTTACATATGTGCGTTTGTGTATGTGTGTGAGTGTGTGTGTGTATGTGTGTGTGTACAGGCCCGTAGCCAGGATTTTCCAAGAGGGTGCGAAATTTAAAAACACGGGACGGGGCCAATTGTGGACGCAACTGAGATCACTAGTTGAGACCTGTAAAGCGTGTGGGTGGGGGGGGGGGGGGGGGGAGCAAACAAAAAGATCATTACCCGAGCCCCTTGGTTTAGATGGCGGAATTTAGATAACTGAATGTTTCTCTTTTTTGTGGGGAGGGGGGGGGGGGGGGGGGGGTTGCGTTCGCACCTAACGCAAACCATGGCTACGGGCCTGGTGTATGCATGCATGCGAATGTGCGTGTATGTATGTATGTGATGTGCGTGTGTGCGTGTGTGTAAGTTTGTGTGTGTGTGGTCGTAATCGGCACCCTCCATATTTCTGCATCCGTTAGGGTGCATATTTACGCTGAGTGCACCCTAGATGGAGCAAACTAGCACCCTCAGCTAATTACGCGTAATCTGCACCCCAACTGTACCCTTATTGCTTAGTGTGTAGTGGCTCCCTCACACATAGCTGTATTATATACAATCTGCACCCCAACTGCACCCTTATTGCTTAGTGTGTAGTGGCTCCCTCACACATAGCTGTACAGGTGGCCCCAATAGAAGCATAAAACAGGTTTTGGTTTTCGAATTTCCTTTACGTTAAAAGGATATAAACGATAGAAGTGTTCAGATATGTAATTATCCACCGTCTGGGAATAGCACTTTGCATTTCGCTGATTACTCGGCTATATAACATCCATTGAACGTGAAATGTTCACACATTACTTAGTGGACATATACAGGGTGGCCCAAAAAAAACGGAACGGGGCACTTCCCAAAATATAGTAACAAATGTATTATGTTCATCGGATAGAGTGTCTTTTCAAATGAACAACGATACCAAGAACAGTCAATTTGGTCTTGTAGTTTTTGTTTTAGGGCGCTGTGAGTGACACCATGTCAGGTTCTCTCTTTTGTCAATTTGTATTGAGCCAGCGCTTGATGAATCGCACGAACCGCCGTTCATATCGTTGAGCATCGCGCACTATTGTTAGTGTGCACTCAGCCGTGTGCCTAGAGAATGGGCATGGTCGCTGAAAGGTATTACGGGCAAGGAGTGCGGTTAAACGGGCATTGACTAGGTCGAAATCGACATAAATCGGCACCTGACATGGTCTCACTCACTGCGCCCCTAAACAAAAACGACCTGACCAAAATTACTGTTCTTGGTATCGTTTTTCATTGGAAAGGACACCCTATCCGATGAACATAAACATTGTGATATTATATTTTGGTCAGTGCCCCGTTCCGTTTTTTTGGGCCACCCTGTATAGTAGACCACAAACATACAGCTTTCTTTCAACTATTCATCACCTTTTGTATATGCAGTGGCGTAGCGAGGGGGGGGAGGGGGGCACGTGCCCCCACCCCAATAATATAAATGTGCGTGTCCCCAATCGGTCCGACCACGCTACGCCGCTGTGTACATCCCAACAGAGTTACAGTACTAAATCCATTTAAGATAAATAATTATAGACACTTGCATATGAAAAGTGTTGGTATATACAAATTAAGCCATAGCGAACATAATTTATCACCGATCTATCAGAAAAGAAAGATTAATGTTTATTATGATATTTGTAATCCAGAATATTCCAGTCATGTTGTCCTGAACTTGATGTACACTTAATACGTGGTTCCCTTTGCACACTTCACGGATTAAAGCTTTGGGAGGGGGGAGGGGTGTCCGTAGAAAATGTTCGAAGCCGAGACCAAATATTTAAAAAATATTCGAGACCGAGACCAGGACCATTTATAACACTTATTTAATTGGCTACTACATAAAAGAAGACTGACGATGAATGTTTTATGTTTTGCATATTGATTGACCAATAACACAATGTGAAATACACATACATATAGATAAAGCATATTAATGAAGATTGTTGGTATGTGTATTAATTAAGTCATAGCAAACGCGTTACCAGTTAACTATCATTAATAGACGGACGACATTTTCTATAAATATATTTCTAATCTTAATAAATGACAGCCATTTTCTGGAAATAAAAGTACTATCCAGTTGATCGTTTTGCACACTTTTCAACAAGTTAAAAGTTTGTTATTAACGCAATATGAACATGATGAAGAGTATATCAATTTGATTAGAAATTAATGCATATTTATGAAATGCGTTTGTATAATTATTTACAAATAAAGCGATACTAAAACACATATCAATTGATCAATCAAAATAGTAAGATGTTAATTTCTATAATGTTACTTCCAATCTAACATTTCAAAATACCTTTTTATAGCAATGCTTTCTAATTTAAAAATACCATTCTATCATTCCCTCAGCATATATAACCACGATATATAATATATAGCATTAGCGTTATTATACCACTTATGTAATTTGCTAACAAATAAGACGAGCTACTCTTAACGTGTTTTATTTGCATGGATAAAGAACGCAATGTGAATATTGTTATATGAAGATAAATGGAGATAAGTGCATATTAATATAAATATGTCAGTAGATTTTCATATTGAGCCATACCACGTACGTAACCACCGATCAATTATTATTTAAAAAAAACATCAATAGGATATTAATAATCTAGAACATGACAGTTAATTTTCTTGAAATACAAGACAGTACAATCCAGGGGTTATGTTTAGATGGTTCTTTTCGAGGGATTGAAGCTGTGTTATTAACTAATTCATAACACTCCTGCAATTGGCCAAAAGCATGAAAAGATAAAAGACGACTTGTAGTGAACGTGTTATTTTGTGCATATTGATTGATAAAGCAAGCAAAGTGAATATAACTTTCTGAATAAAAATTGATATAAATGCAGTATTTACGAAAAATGTCGCTTTATTTTCAAATGAACACATATCAAACACGTAACCACTAATCAATTATTAAAGGGATAGTTGAGTTCTGGTAAGAATAGTACAGTTTTGGTGAAACTGAATTTTAGTAACCAAAACCTGCATCATTACATTACAAACTAATAGTTATAACTAGAAAGGAACACAACATTACAAATGACGTAGTAAAAATCATGTTATCATTAAAATAGAGCCGTTAAAACGTAAGAGGGCGCTCTCTAAACACTCATCGGTTTAAACCATTTTGAATAAAATATTGTGCATGTGATGCTTTGTTGAAATAGTGATTAGTTAGAGAAATAACCAACAACTATTTAAATACCTATTTTGTAACTTTTTGAAAAGGGGAAGCGTTTTTTTTTTTTTTTTAACGGCTGGTTCAAAATTCTCTAATAAACCTGGGGCCCCAGGTTTATTACAAATTGTTATATTTATGGATATTTCAGCCGTCTCTGAACCGATTTTGATCAAACAAAGATTATTTTATTATTTAAATATTATGCTCTTTCAAATTTTACACCCAGTTTTTCATTACCTCACACACAAAAAAAAGTAGTCTAGCGCCCTCTCTACCAAAACTCAACTATCCCTTTAAACGAAAAATCATGTATCATGTAAAATTTAACAAATTACAAATCATTATTACAATGCCTTTTTAACTAAAACCGCAATTATGCGGTTCATTGTGCACACTTGGGTTAAGTGGAGTAAAGCTTTTTCATCTATTTATAACATGTATTTATTTGGCGTATACAGATTGACCATGAATGAGTTAAGTTGTATACAATGATTGATCAATAAAATAATGCGACTACAATTATCTTTAGATAAATAAAGATAAATGCATATTAATGAAAAGTGTCGGTATATTTACAAATACAAAATTTTTGAAGAAAAACAAGAAATACATAAATTTGCGTGGTATATTTAGAAATTATGAAATATCACACACGTTACCGATGATCATTCATCACAAGAAAGAAACCATTTTTTATAACTTATAATTTGACTAATGATAATTAATTATTGATTGATAAAGAACGCAATGTGAATACATTTATCTTAAGATTAATATGGATAAATGCATATTTATGAAAAGTGTCGGTATATTTAGAAACTAAGAATTATCAAACACGTTACCAATGATCAATCATCACAAGAAAGAAACCAATTTTGTTCGTGTATAATTCAACAAATAATTGTTCATTATTACAATGCCTTTTCAACTAAAATAATCATGAAACTGATGTCATATAAATCACCGCTGATATACTGTATCATCAAAAGAAAGAAACCAAATTCATATACAAATATTTCTTCTCTAATAAATCCTAATCTAAATGTACCATTCTGTGGTTCTATTTGCACACTTTTAGACGGATCAAAGACAAAGCTTTGTCATAAGCCTATTTTCATCACTTATTTAATTGGCTGATAAATAGAAGTCGACTTACGATGAACGTATTATGACTTTCATATTGATTGATAAAGAACGCAATATAAATACACTTATCTTAAGATTAATACGGATAAATGAATATTCATGAAAAGTGTCGGTATAATCAGAAATTAAGAATTATAAAGCACGTTACACATGATCAATCATCACAAGAAAGAAAGAAATTTCTTTCATGTATAATTCATCAATATATAGTTCATTATTACAATGCCTTTTCAAGTAAAACAAGTTTTGACAATTTTGTTATAACTATCACTACCGCCGATATATCATCACAATAAAGAACACATATCCATATTATAATATTTTTAATGTAATAATTACTGAACTAAATGTACAATTCTGTGGTTCTATTTGCACACTTTTAGATTGATTAAAGCTTTGTCATCAGCCTATTTACATCACTTTTGTAATTGGCTAAACAATAAAAGACAACTTGCGGTGAACGTGTTATTTTCCATATTGATTGATAAAGCAAGCAATGTGAATATAATTTTCTGAATATAAGTGGAGAGAAATGCATTATTTATGAAAAGTGTCGCAATATTTTCAAATTAATACATATCAAACACGTAACCACTGACCAATTACCAAAAGAAAGATCCTAACATAATTTCTATCATGTATAATTTTACATATTAAAGTGTATTATTACAATGCCTTTTAAACTGAAACTGCAATTATGCGTTTCCTTTTGCACACACGTGTAAAGTAGAGTAAAGCTTTTTCATTAACCTATTTATAACACTTATGTTATTGGTGTATGAAGATTTACGATGAATGCGGATACAAATATTTTTTGATTAATATAGATAAATGCATATTTATGAAAATTGTCATATACAAATACAAAATTAGCAATCACGATTAATGATCAATCCTCACAATATAGAAACCATTGTCTTAATGTATAATTTTAAAAATAGAAGTTCATTATTACAATGTCTTTTTGACTAAAACAATTATGTCATATCAATCACAATCATCGCGAGGACCAAAGCAAATTCAGATAATGATATTTCTTGTCTAATAAATCATTATCTAAATGTTCAATTCTGTCGTTCTATTTGCACACTTTTAGCCAGATTAAAGCTTTGTTATCAGCCTATTCACATCACTTATGTAATTGGCTAATGAATACAAGACGACTTACGATGAACGTGTTATGATTTGCATATTGATTGATAGAGGACACAATGTGAATATTATTATCTGAAGAATAATATGAATAAATGCAAGTCTCGGAAACTTTACAAATTAACACATATCAAAAACGTAACCACTGATCAATTATCAATATAAAGAACATAATTTATACTTTGTATAATTTAATAAATAACAGTTAATCATTGCAATGCATTTTGAACTAAAACTGCACTTATGCGGTTCCATTTGCACATTCGTCCACGGATTGAGAAGTTTTCATTATAGTGGGGGCTCTTAAGTCAATATATGGGACGAAGTGTGCACTTCCGGAAAAAAGCGTGAATTTTGGCACACAGATAGTTTAGACCATCCTCTTCAAGAAATTTGATAGAAGCAATTTTGCAGGGCCCATTCTTGGCCGCCATCTTGAATTTCAAAATGGCCGCCATCTGGCACCTGTTTTCATCAATATCTCATCAACTAAAACAGCTAGAGAGTTATTTTCAGTGGCTATACCCACATAATGGGGGCCAACGAATCACCTGAATCGAATATCAAGACTTCAAATGGCAGCCATCTTGAATTTCAAAATGGCCGCCATCTGGAACCTGTTTTCATCAATATCTCAGCAACTAAAACAGCTAGAGAGTTATTTTCAGTGGCTATACCCACATAATGGAGGCCAACGATTCACCTGAATCGAATATCAAGACTTCAAATGGCAGCCATCTTGAATTTCAAAATGGCCGCCATCTGGCACCTGTTTTCATCAATATCTCGGCAACTAAAACAGCTAGAGAGTTAAATTCAGTGGCTATACCCACATAATGGGGGCCAACGAATCACCTGAATTGAATATCAAGACTTCAAATGGCAGCCATCTTGAATTTCAAAATGGCCGCCATCTGGCACCTGTTTTCATCAATATCTCAGTAACTAAAACAGCTAGTGAGTTATTTTTAGTAGCTATACCCACATAATGGGAGCCAACGATTACGAATCACCTGAATCATATATCAAGACTTCAAAAGGCGGCCATCTTGAATGTCAAGATCGCCGCCATGGGAAGCCTATATTTAAGTCCATCTAAGAAACTAAAGCAATTACAGAGTTTATTTCAACTGATATGCCTATCTGTTTTGAAAGACCCAAGTAATACCCGGCGCAGACAGAGCCGACTCGACTGGTTGTCATTCCAATCGGTCAGTCGAGAGACAGTCGGATGCCAGTTGGGGCCGATTCAACACGATAAATCTGCTCCGACCGACCGGGCCCAACTCCAGCCTGATTAAAACCAGTCGGATCGGGTCGATTCGGCTCTATCTGCGCCGGGCTTCAGATGCACCCAGAGTGTTTGGAAGCAATTTAGCAAGTGCCATTTTCGCCTCCATCTTCAATTTGAAAATTGTCACCACCTGAAATTTGTTTTCGCTTCAAAATTTTGACATTCCCATATATTTTGTGCATATATAGCACACTCAGTTCCTTTATTTAAGCAAGGGGTTAATATTTCAGAAACAATAACATCTGGATAATAATGTCAGAGGTTATGCCGTCATTGTTGGCGTCATTTAATGACCTAGATCGACTTTATAGATGTCTTAAAATGACAGTCGTCATACATTTCAAGATGGCCACCCTGGGAACTGTATTCAGCTCAAGCTCTTTATTACACTGCAACACAATCAATTTGAGTGGTTATACTTAATGTTGATGTCACTGAATTACCTGGATTGCTTTTAAAATGTCAGGTGGTAGCCATCTTGTAAATCATTGTATTGATTGAATTCTTGCTTCAGTGTTCCACGAATTTGGTTTTGAGAGACAGCTCCGTATCTGCTTAATGTGATTCCTTGCAAACATCCTTTTGTAGTTTGTCCATGCTAAGGAATCATATACACCACCCATTTATGCTCCTTTTCCCAGTCGTGTCGTTATGAGCTGCTAAGATTTGGTGTAATGTTCTTGACGGCTTGTAATACACTTTGATTCCAAATTCCTTCAAAGAGCGTTTGAGGCACCATTGATGTAGGGTAGAACGATATGTCCATTTAAGTGTGGGCTTATCTAGTTGGCTTTGGCCCATTTTAAAAGCCCAATTAGATAAGCCACACGTGGAGAGTGTCAAGGGATTGATAGGGATCGATAAAAAACAAAGTATGGGTCACTCCTAATGTTGACAGGGGTGACTGGAGGCGAAAATGTTATATAAACCAACTGTGTGAATTTCTCCCTGGTAAATCTTCCAAGCTACCATAATTAAGTGCCCACATGCCCTCCTTTTCGCAAGTCCGGATAAATGGAGTTCAAGATCTGCTCGCTAAAAGTGTCACTGTATAGTCAAAGTACCGGTTTGCGCAGCGTAGACATTCTTCCAGGAGTAGGACAATATAATTCAGACATGCTGGTCCTATATATACTCTAGATAATTGTGTCCTCAAGTGTTGACTTGTCTATGGCAACTAAAGTAGGTAATGTACGTAAAAACACGTCATAATGATCGAAGATCTCGTCTTCCACGTGTCCACTCTCGATAGTTTCTACGCTTAATCGAGAGTTGGCTACGTGGTGACATGTCTGTTAATACACAGGAGGAGATATATATATAATAGGATAGGTCTGGACTGTCCAGTTTGTCTGTGAGCCAGGTTTCTAACCCCTGCAAGAACATGTACACATACAGGGTCCACATACATTTGCTACACTGGATCTTTTACCAACAAATCCGTGAAGCAGCAATAATATTCCCTCTCACTCCCATCCTATGAAATTTGTAAATAAAACCCTTGAATAAATAGACATTGACAATGCACCGAAACCACAAATCTGGTGGTATTGTTACCGTTACATGGATGACACTCATCCCAAACTCAAGAAACAATTTGTGCAGGAGTACACATTTAGTTCCCTAACGAAGGGAATGATAAGTCGTTAGTGTTCCTTGACACTTTCATAAGTCATGATAGTGACCAAACTTGATTGTAGCCTGAAAGCTAAGATTTATCGGAAAGCAACTCACACTGTCCAATGTCTCATTTCACCTCTAATTACCTATTTGAACAAACATTAGGAGTGACTGTTACTTTGTTCCATTACTGTAATCACCAATCCCTTGGCTGTCCAGATGATAACATATTACTAGTCTCTATTATGTGTGTTGCAACTATATTTGGGCTTAAAAAGCTACAGAAGGATCACCCAACTGAGAGGAACATGCAATACTCAAAATGACACTCATCCGACCAGATATTAGAAATCTCAGATGCAATCAACTGAATTTCAATTTAATTGCGCATTAGGGTGTATCTAAAGCCGACAAGAACACAAAACAAAATCTTAGTACCGCCTAAAGACAACATAACAAATAATTGTGGGGTGTATATAGTATATACATTGTAATTCCATGCAAAGGGTGGACTACTAGCCATTTGGCTGCAAGGAATCAAACAACAGTCCTATGCAGTGAATCATAAGTGAAAGAAACGTAGCGATCTCCCAAGACCAGACATTTGGAACACCGACGCCCAATTCGTTCCTCTGGAGTGTCTCAAAACGGGCCACAAAAGGTCTACATTTCGGAAATGTGGCACAATACAAAAAGGGTGAAGGAAGATATCTGCATGTATATATCCTGGCATTTCAACCCACACTGAGACAGTGCGCGAAACAAACTACCTGATGACGTCTACGATCAGAAAATTGATAATTTTTTAAAAAGGTCAACAGTCAGGTCATGCACAGCTGACGAAGGCTGTTGATGAGAACCGAATATTAGGAAGTGAACATTTGTATGGTCAACAAAATGTTCAAACTTTTTCCATTTAGTTAGTTTTCATTAGTGGGGACTGAAACATTTGCAAATAATGCTCGAATGAATGTTACTGCTTTTCTCCAAAGGTAGGTTAGTCACTCATTGCTTCTCTTTTGAACTACCTCCTACCCGATAACTTTGTTTAATCAATCGAATTGTCAAGTAGACTTCTTTTTGGTTCAGATTTTCTTTATATCATTAAATATCAGCAACATTGCTGAATTGTTTCCGACCTAAGATGGGCTACCCATCAAAATGCACTGATTGATTTTATTCTGAGATACATAATTTAATAAGCTACTCGTGGCAGCTGTCTTAATTTGTAAAATATTGGAGAAAATAGGGTTTCAGATGGCAGCCATTTTGAAATTCAAGATGGCGGTTAAAATGGGAAGTGCATAATTGCTTCCATTTATTGGTAAATTGTTACAAGTTGACCACAAACAGATAGGCATATCAGTTGAAATGAACTCCGTAATGGCTTTAGTTTCTGAGATGGAATTTAATGTAGGCTTCCCATGGTGGCCATCTTGAAATTCAAGATGGCTGCCATTTGAAGTCTTGATATGTGATTCACGTGATTCATTGGCCCCCATTATGTGGGTAAAGCCACTGAAAATATCTCTCTAGCTGTTTTAGTTGCTGACATATTGATGAAAACAGGTGCCAGATGGCGGCCATTTTGAAATTCAAGATGGCTGCCATTTGAAGTCTTGAAATTCTTTTCAGGTGATTCGTTGGCCCCCATTATGTGGGTATAGCCACTGAAAATAACTCTCTAGCTGTTTTAGTTGATGAGATATTGATAAAAACAGGTGCCAGATGGCGGCCATTTTGAAATTCAAGATGGCGGCCAAGAATGGGCAGTGCAAAATTGCTTCCATCAAATTTCTTGAAGAGGAAGGTCTAAACTATCTGTGTGCCAAAATTCACGCTTTTTTCCGGAAGTGCACACCCCATGACCTAAGAGCCCCCACTATTAACCTTTCCATAACACTTAGGTAAATTGGCAAATAATTTTCTTTAAATGACTTACGGTGGATGTGTTATGTTTTGCATATGGATTGATCAAGAACGAAATAAAAATGGTATATCAAGATGATTGAACAAAAATAAATATTTATCAAGTGTTGGTATATTTTATACATATTATGTCATAACAAGCTAGTCACCATTAATCAATCATCACTATAGAAAGGATTTAATTTCTATAATGTAATTTCTTATCTACAACTATTTGTTTAAATACAATGCTTTCTAACTAAAAATAAAATTGTGTGATTCCCCAGAACACTTAACTACGACATAAAGCTGGGGGGTGGCTGATAAATAAAAGACGACTTAATCTGAACGTTTTATATTTTGCATGTTGATTGATCAAGAACGGAATATAAATAGTATATCAAGATAATTGGCGGAAAATGCATATTTATGAAATGGCTTGGTAGATTCACGATGATGTCACATCAAACACGACCACCGATCTATTATCAAAATTAAAAGTAGCCAAATTGATATCATGATATTTCTCATTTTAATAAATGTCAATGTTTGTCTTCATGAATTGAATGTATAATTCTGTTCTTCCCTTTGCACTCTTTACCACGATACTACAACTTTGACATATGAATCGATTATACCACTTACATATGTGCGTTTGTGTATGTGTGTGTGTGTGTGTGTGTGTGTATGTGTGTGTGTACAGGCCCGTAGCCAGGATTTTCCAAGGGGGTGCGTAATTTACAAACACGGGACGGGGCCAATTGTGGACGCAACTGAGATCACTAGTTGAGACCTGTAAAGCGTGTGGGTGGGGGGGGGGGGTGGGGGGGGGGGGGGCAAACAAAAAGATCAATACCCGAGACCATTGGTTTAGATGGCGGAATTTAGATAACTGAATGTTTCTCTTTTTTGTGGGGGGGGGGGGGGGGGGGGTTGCGTTCGCACCTAACGCAAACCATGGCTACGGGCCTGGTGTATGCATGCATGCGAATGTGCGTGTATGTATGTATGTGATGTGCGTGTGTGCGTGTGTGTGTAAGTTTGTGTGTGTGTGGTCGTAATCGACACCCTCCATATTTCTGCATCCGTTAGGGTGCATATTTACGCTGAGTGCACCCTAGATGGAGCAAACTAGCACCCTCAACTAATTAAGCGTAATCTGTACCCCAACTGTACCCTTATTTCTTAGTGTGTAGTGGCTCCCTCACACATAGCTGTACAGGTGTCCCCAATAGAAGCATGACACAGGTTTTGGTTTTCGAATTTCCTTTACGTTAAAAGGATATAAACGATAGAAGTGTTCAGATATGTAATTATCCACCGTCTGGGAATAGCACTTTGCATTTCGCTCATTACTCGGCTATATAACATCCATTGAACGTGAAATGTTCCATATTACTTAGTGGACATAGTATACCACTAACATACAGCTTTCTTACAACCATTCATCACCTTTTGTATATGCAGTGGCGTAGCTAGGGGGGGGGGGGGGGGGGGGTCACGTGCCCCCCCCCCTCAATAATTTGAAAAAAACAATAGGAAACAAAAGGGGACATTTTTTGAAGAAAAACAAGAAATACATAAATTTGCGTGGTATATTTAGAAATTATGAAATATCACACACGTTACCAATGATCAATCATCACAAGAAAGAAACCAATTTTGTTCGTGTATAATTCAACAAATAATTGTTCATTATTACAATGCCTTTTCAACTAAAACAATTATGAAACTGATCATGCTGATGTCATATCAATCACCGCTGATATATCATCAAAAGAAAGAAACCAAATTCATATATTAATTCTCTAATAAATTCTGATCTAAATGTACCATTTTGTGGTTCTATTTGCACACTTTTAGACGTATCAAAGACAGAGCTTTGTCATTAGCCTATTTTCATCGCTTTATGTAATTGGCTAATAAATAGAAGTCGACTTACGATGAACGTGTTATGATTTTCATATTGATTGATAAAGAACGCAATATTAATGCAATTATCTTAAGATTAATATGGATAAATGCATATTTATGAAAAGTGTCAGTATATTCAGAAATTCAGAATTATAAAGCACGTTACACATGATCAATCATCAGAAGAAAGAAAGAAATTTCTTTCATGTATAATTCATCAATATATAGTTCATTATTAAAATGACTTTTCAAGTAAAACAAGTTATGACAACTTTGTCATATCAATCACTACCGCCGATATATCATCACAATAAAGAACACATATTCATATTATAATATTTTTCATCTAATAATTCCTGAACTAAATGTACAATTCTGTGGTTCTATTTACATCACTAATGTAATTGGCTAAACGATAAAAGACGACTTGCGGTGAACATGTTATTTTCCATATTGATTGATAAAGCAAGCAATGTCAATATTATATTCTGAATATAAGTGGAGATAAATGCATTATTTATGAAAAGTGTCGCAATATTTTCAAATTAATACATATCAAACACGTAACCACTGACCAATTACCAAATGAAAGATCCTAAAATAATTTCTATCATGTATAATTTTACATATTAATGTCTATTATAACAATGCCTTTTGAACTGAAACTGCAATTATGCGTTTCCTTTTGCACACACGTGTAAAGTGAAGTAAAGCTTTTTCATTAACCTATTTATAACACTTATGTTATTGGTGTATGAAGATTTACGATGAATGCGGATACAAATATTTTTAGATTAATATAGATAAATGCATATTCATGAAAAGTGTCATATACAAATAAAAAATTAGCAATCACGATTAATGATCAATCCTCACAATATAGAAACCATTGTCTTAATGTATAATTTTAAAAATAGAAGTTCATTATTACAATGTCTTTTTGACTAAAACAATTATAACAATTATGTCATATCAATCACAATCATCGCGAGGACGAAAGCAAATTCAGATAATGATATTTCTTCTCTAATAAATCATGAACTAAATGTTCAATTCTGTCGTCCTAAATCCCTCAAAAAGTTCGGAAACTCAAGTTTGATCGATTATATCTATTTTATTAAGAAATCATAATGGTTATATTTGGTATCACTTGAAAGGGTGTGTATACCTCTTTAAAATGATACCAAATTCGTAAGCATCACGAGCACGAGGTATGCGCAGTATACTTGAGAATGGGGGAAAGTCTGAAGTGTAATGTCACAAAATGCGCTAACAAACTTCAGTTGGAAGGTCTGACACCCATATCACGGTCTTTCTCAAGTTCAAATTCTTTCGACGATGAATATCTTGTCAATGAAGACATACTGTTGAATATGGTATCAGACAAAAGCCTGTTTAATTATCTTTCCAATGACACCTCACTTGGAATAATTATGAAAGCCGGGTAGGTACAATTAAGGTGAATATTTGGGAGGATCGACAGCAAAATGTAAGCAAAATGCATTTGATTGTGTAAAATTGAAGGCGTTGCATCCAAAAACTACTTTTGTGGGGATATCTCAGTACTTTACTTTTTTACATAATCATTATGAAATTCAACATTATTTTAAAGCGTGTTAATTTGTCAATGAAATAATGCCCCATTCATAGTGGTTATGTGCTTGAGGTGTGTGTAGTACCTCTAAATGTATGGGGCTCAAAATGACACGTTGCAAGGTCGACTTTCTACCGTTTGATACGTGGTAATAAGGGCATACCTACACGGTCAAAGAGGGCGCTAATATGCCAGTTCTGGCCAGTTTGCGTAGGTTTAGATAAATTTGAAGCATTTTCAATACATCAAGTTTGCGAGTTTCCTGTATTACACACTCACATTCAGCATAATCATTGCAAATGAGACATCATATTAAAGGTAAATTAACGAGCTTTCCGATAGTGCAAAACGTAATGATGATAGAGTTATGATTAATACAACAATATCTTACCGGAATCTTGAAACAAGAAGCCATGGTCTTAAATTCATTGCATTTATAGACCCCCATATCCGGTTTTACTGCACACACCCCAATAGCATAATTATTACAGGTGAGACATGATTTTAAAGAAAAATAAACACGCTTTCACATGATACTACATTTACTGATGATTATGCAATTTAAAACCCTAAAACATCCCTCCAATAGTCGTTTTTCGATGCAACGCCTTCAATTTCACAAAAAGAAATGCATTTTGCAACATTTCCCTTTCGGCCCTCCCCATGTTCAGCTGTACCATACTTAACCTGTTAATAAAATTGTTACGGACATAACCGTATTGAAAAGATAGACACATGGGCTTTAAAATGATACCAAATTTGAATAAGTTTAAATCATTTGAACACGCTACAATCGTCGATACAACTTGAACATTAAACAATACGGCACAAGAGTCAAATTTCCCAACTGAATACTTTCGGCCCGTTTTGCGACATTTGACTTCTGACCGTCCTCCATTCTGAAACGCACTGCGTATTTCCTGATTTGAAATGAATGACAAACAATGTACCATTTCAAAGGGAAATCATCATGCATTGCAATGTCACTAAAAGGAAAAAATACAATTTGACAATAAAAGTGATACAATCGATCAAAGTTGAGTTTCCGAACTTTTTTTGAGGGGTTTATTTGCACACTTTTAGCCAGATTAAAGCTTTGTTATCAGCCTATTCACATCACTTATGTAATTGGCTAATGAATAAAAGACGACTTACGATGAACGTGTTATGATTTGCATATTGATTGATAGAGGACACAATGTGAATATTATTATCTGAAGAATAATATGAATAAATGCAAGTCTCGGAAACTTTACAAATTAACACATATGAAACACGTAACCACTGATCAATTATCAATATAAAGAACATGAGTTATATTTTGTATAATTTAATAAATTACAGTTTATTATTACAATGCCTTTTGAACTAAAACTGCACTCATGCGGTTCCATTTGCACACTCGTCCACGGAGTAAGGCTTTTTCATTAACCTATGCATAACACTTAGGTAAATTGGCAAATATTTTTTTAAAAATGACTTACGGTGGATGTGTTATGTTTTGCATATTGATTGATCAAGAATGCAATAAAAATGGTATATCAAGATGATTGAAAATAAATCAAGTTTATCAAGTGTTGGTATATTTTATACATATAATGTCATAACAAGCTAGTCACCACTAATCAATCATCAATATAGAAAGGATATATTTTTATAATGTTATTTCTTATCTAAATTTATATACAAAAAAAAAATTACTTTTTTATTACAATGCTTTCTAACTAAAAATACAATTTTGTGATTCCCCAGAACACTTAACTACGACATAAAGCTGGGGAGTGGCTGCTTAATAAAAGACGACTTAATCTGAACGTTTTATATTTTGCATGTTGATTGATCAAGAACGGAATATAAATAGTATATCAAGATAATTGGCGGAAAATGCATATTTATGAAATGGCTTGGTAGATTCACGATGATGTCACATCAAACACGACCACCGATCTATTATCAAAATTAAAAGTAGCCAAATTGATATCATGATATTTCTCATTTTAATAAATGACAATGTTTGTCTTCATGAATTGAATGTATAATTCTGTTCTTCCCTTTGCACTCTTTACCACGATACTACAACTTTGACATATGAATCGATTATACCACTTACATATGTGCGTTTGTGTATGTGTGTGTGTGTGTGTATGTGTGTGTGTACAGGCCCGTAGCCAGGATTTTCCAAGGGGGTGCGTAATTTACAAACACGGGACGGGGCCAATTGTGGACGCAACTGAGATCACTAGTTGAGACCTGTAAAGCGTGTGGGTGGGGGGGGGGGGGGGGCAAACAAAAAGATCATTACCCGAGACCATTGGTTTAGATGGCGGAATTTAGATAACTGTATGTTTCTCTTTTTTGTGGGGGGGGGGGGGGGGGGGTTGCGTTCGCACCTAACGCAAACCATGGCTACGGGCCTGGTGTATGCATGCATGCGAATGTGCGTGTATGTATGTATGTAATGTGCGTGTGTGCGTGTGTGTGTAAGTTTGTGTGTGTGTGGTCGTAATCGGCACCCTCCATATTTCTGCATCCGTTAGGGTGCATATTTACGCTGAGTGCACCCTAGATGGAGCAAACTATCACCTTCAGCTAATTAAGCGTAATCTGTACCCCAACTGTACCCTTATTTCTTAGTGTGTAGTGGCTCCCTCACACATAGCTGTACAGGTGTCCCCAATAGAAGCATGACACAGGTTTTGGTTTTCGAATTTCCTTTACGTTAAAAGGATATAAACGATAGAAGTGTTCAGATATGTAATTATCCACCGTCTGGGAATAGCACTTTGCATTTCGCTCATTACTCGGCTATATAACATCCATTGAACGTGAAATGTTCCATATTACTTAGTGGACATAGTATACCACTAACATACAGCTTTCTTTCAACCATTCATCACCTTTTGTATATGCAGTGGCGTAGCGAGGGGGGGGGGGGGGGGGGTCACGTGCCCCCCCCCAATAATTTGAAAAAAACAATAGGAAACAAAAGGGGACATTTTTTGAAGAAAAACAAGAAATACATAAGGTGTGCCCCCCCCCCCCCCCCCCAATAAATTTGCGTGGTATATTTAGAAATTATGAAATATCACACACGTTACCAATGATCAATCATCACAAGAAAGAAACCAATTTTGTTCGTATATAATTCAACAAATAATTGTTCATTATTACAATGCCTTTTCAACTAAAACAATTATGAAACTGATCATGCTGATGTCATATCAATCACCGCTGATATATCATCAAAAGAAAGAAACCAAATTCATATATCAATTCTCTAATAAATTCTGATCTAAATGAACCATTTTGTGGTTCTATTTGCACACTTTTAGACGGATCAAAGACAGAGCTTTGTCATTAGCCTATTTTCATCGCTTTATGTAATTGGCTAATAAATAGAAGTCGACTTACGATGAACGTGTTATGATTTTCATATTGATTGATAAAGAACGCAATATTAATGCAATTATCTTAAGATTAATATGGATAAATGCATATTTATGAAAAGTGTCAGTATATTCAGAAATTCAGAATTATAAAGCACGTTACACATAATCAATCATCAGAAGAAAGAAAGAAATTTCTTTCATGTATAATTCATCAATATATAGTTCATTATTAAAATGACTTTTCAAGTAAAACAAGTTATGACAACTTTGTCATATCAATCACTACCGCCGATATATCATCACAATAAAGAACACATATTCATATTATAATATTTTTCATCTAATAATTCCTGAACTAAATGTACAATTCTGTGGTTCTATTTCCACACTTTTAGACGGATTAAAGCTTTGTCATCAGCCTATTTACATCACTAATGTAATTGGCTAAACAATAAAAGACGACTTGCGGTGAACATGTTATTTTCCATATTGATTGATAAAGCAAGCAATGTCAATATTATATTCTGAATATAAGTGGAGATAAATGCATTATTTATGAAAAGTGTCGCAATATTTTCAAATTAATACATATCAAACACGTAACCACTGACCAATTACCAAATGAAAGATCCTAAAATAATTTCTATCATGTATAATTTTACATATTAATGTCTATTATAACAATGCCTTCTGAACTGAAACTGCAATTATGCGTTTCCTTTTGCATACACGTGTAAAGTGGAGTAAAGCTTTTTCATTAACCTATTCATAACACTTATGTTATTGGTGTATGAAGATTTACGATGAGTGCGGATAGAAATATTTTTAGATTAATATAGATAAATGCATATTTATGAAAAGTGTCATATACAAATTAAAAATTAACAAATCACGTTACCAATGATCATTCCTCATAAGATAGAAACCATTGTCTTAATGTATAATTTTACAAATAGAAGTTCATTATTACAATGTCTTTTTGACTAAAACAATTATAACAATTATGTCATATCAATCACAATCATCGCGAGGACGAAAGCAAATTCAGATAATGATATTTCTTGTATAAAAAACCATGAACTAAATGTTCAATTCTGTCGTTCTATTTGCACACTTTTAGCCAGAATAAAGCTTTGTTATCAGCCTATTTACATCACTTATGTAATTGGCTAATAAGTACAAGACGACTTACGATGAACGTGTTATGATTTGCATATTGATTGATAGAGGACACAATGTGAATATTATTATCTGAAGAATAATATGAATAAATGCAAGTGTCGGAATATTTACAAATTAACACATATCAAACACGTAACCACTGATCAATTATCCATATAAAGAACATGAGTTATATTTTGTATAATTGAATAAATTACAGTTTATCATTACAATGCCTTTTGAACTAAAACTGCACTTATGCGGTTCCATTTGCACACTCGTACACGGAGTAAGGCCTTTTCATTAACCTATCCATAACACTTTGGTAAATTCGCAAATCAGTTTTTAAAAATGACTTACGGTTGATGTGTTATGTTTTACATGTTGATTGATCAAGAACGCAATAAAAATGGTATATCAAGATGATTGAAAATAAATCAAGTTTATCAAGTGTTGGTATATTTTATACATATTATGTTATAACAAGCTAGTCACCACTAATCAATCATCAATATAGAAAGGATTTAATATCATAATTATCTACAGATAATTTTTTTAAATTACAATGCTTTCTAACTAAAAATACAATTTTGTGATTCCCAAGCGCACTTAACTACGACATGAAGCTGGTAGATAAATAAAAGACGACTTAATCTGAACGTTTTATGTTTTGCATATTGATTGATCAAGAACGGAATATGAATAGTATATCAAGATAATTGGAGAAAAATGCATATTTATGAAATGGCTTGGTAGATTCACGATGACGTCACAATCACATCAAACACGACCACCGATCTATTATCAAAATTAACAGTAGCCAAATTTATATCATGATATTTCTCATTTTAATAAATGACAATGTTTGTCTTCATGAATTCAATGTATAATTCTGTTCTTCCATTTGCACTCTTTACCACGATAATACAACTTTGACATTTGAATTGATTATACCACTTAAATATGTAATTGGGTGATGAAATAAGAAACGACATACTGGGTTTTGCGTGTCGATTGATGTAGACCACAATGTGATTACGCGCGGGATTGTCCGTCCGTCCACTAATTTTCCGATAGAAAGGAAGCTTTAGGAGCGATTTTCTCACTCATTTGGAAAATTGGTGAGCACAGGTCTGGTCCAGATCCATACAACTTGCATTTTCCGTCCAGTCGTGTTTCGAAATAACAAGACGAGTGTGAATATCTTTCTTTCCGACTTTTCGACTCTCCGGATCGACACTTAAACCGACTGAGCGGATCACATAAGTGTTACCTCTCACTGTTATATCGTTATAAAGTCACGATATTTAACTTTTGTTTTGATTTGCGTATTTCTGAATTCTTCAAAATCACAGCCGTTGTTGATGAACTATTTGTTTTACATCTGTAAAAACAACCTTTAAACAAAAAGGGTTATAAATCCAGCAACGACTCTGTATTGACAAAGTTAATCAATTTCTGAATTTCGTTGCTTATCATTTATACTTTATATAAGGATTTCGCGGCAACAATTATTTACATTTGATCCGTCAATGCATTAAAAGGAGGCCGAGGAATTTAGTCACCGTTTATTGGCGTTGTTACACCACGACGGGAGGATACAAGCAGAGAGTAAGTAAAATTTTCTTGTAAATATTTAAATTTTGTTCATGGTAAAACATTTGTTAAACACGTTCGATTAATGACTCGAAAATGAAACAAAAAGTTGAAATAAAAATAGTGAATGTTTATTTGACAGATGCGTATAAATGTAAACATGTACTTTTTTATGAATTTTTATTTTTATTTTTGTATATCAATTATGATTTAAAGTGATCCATTCATTTTGTGCAGTTTTAACCAAAATCACTTGGAACGTTCACACTTCTTTGGATTATGGTACCAGAAGATTAAAATGGGTTTTGATTTTTCAAATGTCTCAATAATCATGGATATATTTAAGATTGAATTTTAAAGCATGCATAGACGGTTTCCGATCAAAGTCAGGAGTTAAATCGTCCATAGTATCCGAATTCCGATACTTCACGCGAACGATCGGAATTAAATCACATTTCGATTTTCTCTATTTTCACTAGGTAAACTGAATTCTTTTTCTAAGAAATGTTCATATATCATTAACAAGAATCTTATAAGGACATTGGTATATGGATGAAGTCTCAAACATTTTGGAGAAAAATAAAACAGTTGTTGTACATTTAAAAAAATTTGATTAGAGAGATGTGTATAAATGTAAACATGTAAATAACTTGTATGTATTTGCATTTTAAATTATATTAGATATATCCCATCCGATCGTATAACCATAAATATATCAAGATTGATTTCACAAGATTGACTACCCAAAGTATTCTTACTTATGTCAATCGTAAACATATTATGATGATAAAATCAGCGTCAACAGACCCAATAGTGTACGACATATTTAGATTTTAGGAATAAATTAACAATTTGTTCATGTATGATTCCTATAAATGTTTTAACAATTTATTGCCTAAGATCAAAGGTGACTTGAAAGAATTTGGAGACAAATCTATAATAAAGGTTTCTTGTCATTTCCAAACTTTTGTCCTTCGATTTGTATAATTCTGTACTATAATTTCATCCCGAGGAGCCTGAAATGTGATAATACCAAGTTTAATTTCGTCTTTGGCAATCAATTTCACAAAATTTCACTCAGCTTAGTGTTTGTCACACATTATCGTCCATTACAATTAAAATTCGTCGGTCACAGATGTGTTCAGCAACTGTGACCGACGAATTGTCAACCATATTCAAATTAAATGAAACATAATTCTTAATCAATATTTAATTCATTATTTTCATCTGAAACCACTTGAATTAACATCCAACAAAATTATTCTAAGTTTCCTGTCGCCGTTTTGTCACACACGAAGCACAGTATCAAACGTTTGACATTCATGTTGATATCCATGACTTGTAATTTGTTTTTGATTCGCAATTATTGAATATTCTATGTCATATTATTGGGAAAACTATTGACTGTTATTAGAATTATAGGCCCCATGGGCGTAGGAAAACATTTTTCCCAGGGGGGGGGGGGGGGGGTGGGGGGGGGGGGGAGGGAGAGGGGGGAAGGGGGGCTGAGGTATTTTGCCCGAATTAAATGTTGTCCCCTAAGCAAAAAACAAGTCCTCGCCTTTTTAATGCCCAAAATTATATGTTTTTGATCGCTTAGTCCGAAATAATCATATTTTGCCCGAGTATGAGACGGTTTTGCCCGAAAATAAAATGACTTTGCCCGAATGTGACATGAGTTTCCCCGAATATGACATGGTTTGCCCGAATATGACATGGTTTGCCCGAATATGACATGGTTTGCCCGAATATGACATGGTTTGCCCGAATATGACATGGTTTGCCCGAATATGGCATGGTTTGGTCCGAATATGATCTGGTTTTGTCCGAATATGGCATGGTTTTGCCCGAATTTCAGGTGCTTTACGCCCGAATATGGCCGTTTTCAAAACTCCAGGGGGGCTGCAGCCCCCAGTCCCCCGATTACTATGCTTATGATAGGCCCAATGTGAGATCATCCCCAAACTTGCGCCGACGGTCGTTTATAAAAATAAATAACAATATTTAGGAGAAAATATAGCTTAAGAGTATTGTCAAGAATATCAGATTTCAAATTTCAGTCTACGATAAAAAAGCGGGATTATAAATAGCGAAATAATCTATAGTCTAGCGGACTACGAGCTGAGAAAAAAAGGACAAATTTTCGCGAAATGTAAAAAATAAGGTATATTTTCCTGAAAATACTCGGGCTGGGGTCTATGGATAATCAATGTTATAACAAATTCAAGCAGTCTTTAATGGGGTAATGTTTGTATTTTGCTCTTACTTTATATACGAGCGGCGTTCAAAAAGTGCATAGCTTGACTTTGAAAGAGTTTATGTGCAACAAATGATTGGTATAGGCAGATGTTCATTTGTCTATATATAATCCTTATCCACAGCTACGACATTTTCGGCACGCTTCCGGCATTCAGGCGCACGATCGGTTTTTCGATCTTTCTGAAAAGCATGGTTTTCCAATCTGTTGGACCCTAATGAAGTATGCATAAGCCGTACACCCATCATGCAACGCGCTACACCGCGTGTTATGTCTATGGAAAGAGAAATTTCACTCTTGAACGTCGGTCGCAAACAAAATATTACGAGAAATCTTACCCAGTCACATTTTTAAAGAAACTGAAGAATACAACGTATTTTGGCATTTATTCCATAGTTGATGTCTTGTAAAATACGTCTGCCGAAAAAACCCCATGAAATGTAATTGACAATTCATTTGCTTACGTCATCTACAGAATTTGATTCTTTGGCCGGTTCTTTAAATGACGTCAAACTTTGGCGATTTAAAAGGGGCGTTCCCAGGACAATTATAAATTTACTAATTACCCCAAAATTTATTGATTTCATGGGAAATGACTGCCAAATTCTTTTTCTTTAGGAAAGATTAATTATAGAGAGCCTAATTGTAAAAATTATGCCACCTAGACGCTGTAGTTCCTTTAATAATTCGTGTACTAAAAGATGAAAAATTGAAGTTTCCTGTTGTCGAAAACAAAAGATATCGAACCGAGTCGTTTTGAGAAAATGTATTCGGAATACGTAATTAGGGGTATAATTTTGCAAAATTTAGCTTCAAACGGCCGTTGCAAGACTTGCAGTACAGCCGCACATGCTCGGGTAAGGTGATGAATCAAATTATGAACGCGCTATGAAGTATACAAATAAATTATGCAAGTGTGTCTTTGTGTGTGTGTGTGTGTGTGCGTGTGTGTGTGTGTGTGTGTGTGTGTGTGTTTGTGTATGTGTGGGTGTGCGTGTGTCTGTGTGTGTGTGTGTGTGTGTGTGTGTGTGTGTGTGACCCCGTCTACAGTGAAAAAAAGGCCGGGCCGAGACGCGTCTCGGCCCCGCTTTTTCTCACTGTAAACGCACGCAGGGCCAAATGCGGTACCAAATTGGGAAAACAATTCATTGCAAATAACGCGCCTTTGTTCTGTGACCCCGGCGTGCCTCCAAAATAATGGTTTGTTTACAGGCCCCCCCAACTCAAAATGGAAGTTGGCCAAATTTGTAATGAAGAGAACCACCGATGTTTATGTTAATTCGACTGGCTGCCATGGTAATATTAGCGTAAATTCATTCATAATAATGCGCGGGCGCGAACTTCACAATTATCACGCACGAATTTATGGTATGCATCTGTTATGACGTCACAATGAAAAACAATATTTTGATCCTAGTAGGGAAATCCCAGGTTTCTTGACTGTGCGCAATTAAATACATGACATCGCGTAACTAGCTGTTAGTACTGCGTACTGCGCGTAATTAAAATAATAGAGATGAATTAGAATACTTAAGCGTCTTTGGTATTAGCGCAATTTTGCTGAGAAGTGCGTGTTTAAATGCCATGGCATCTGCAAGTGCGCAATGCGTAATTACTTTAGCTTTTTGCGTAATGTGTTAATTTATCCAATGAATCCACGTCTGATAATTTATTCAAATGAAAAAAATCTGACGTACTACCTCATTTGCATGACATTCGGTGCGTATTTTCAAAAACTTGCTGATAAAGGTGTGGCCTATCTCTGTGGTTAAAACGCTATACGCTTATTCAGTTGGGGTTCTAGTATTTATATTGTATTTCTATATTGTATTTCTGTGTTTGTTTACATGCAGAGCGCCACTACGACAAGATATTGAAAGGGCGGCCGCACAGTGGGCCAGAACCGTTTCAAAGTGTGCCAAAATTCATTACTCATTGAAGAAGGTTAAATAAGTTCCTGGTAAAAGGACCTAAGGGGTTTGCAGACCCATAGAATTCGATGGGAGTATTTTCAAATCCGTATGACGTCATCAAAATACTGTTTTCTGATTGGACAAGGCAAATATTCATTGTAACACATATACAGACTAATATTACACTGATTAGTGGAACGTATAAGGGGTTTCTGGACCTAATAAACACAGTTGGAGCATTTTCAAATTTCTCTGACGTCATCAACATACTGTTTTCTGATTGGACAAGGCAACAATTCGTTGTAACACATAGACAGGATGATATTACACTGGTGAGTGATAGTAATAAAAGGTTTCTAGACCTAAGAAACACAATTTGAGCATTTTCAAATTTCTCTGACGTCATTAAACTACTGTTTTTTGATTGGACATGACCAAAATGCATTGTAACTCATAGACAGATTCATATTACACTGACTAGGGGAACTTTTCAGGGGTTTCTGGACCTAAGAAACACAATTGGAGCATTTTCAAATTTATCTCAATAAAAGTGTCCTATATCAATTTTTTTAGTCCATTTTCATATTTACAAGCAACTTGATTCCTGTTTATTATTATACAAATAGTGCATGGTTTGGAGTTGAATATACCAGAATAGACAACGATACATTTTTAATTTCTCGAGAGCGATTATATTGCATCGAGGCCGCAGGCCGAGTGCAATATAATCGCACGAGAGAAATTAAAAATGTAGAGGTGTCTATTATGGAATATTGAAGGACAGGAATCATGTACTATTTGTTATATAAGATGATTATTTGGAGGAACTTTTGGAGGAACCCGAATTGAGTGTCAAGAATTGTGACGTCATGGCTGTGACGTCACAATTGATTGTTTACATGCCGCGAAGAAAGACTATCATGAAAAAGATGGAAAATGCATCATTTTGTAAATTACCTGTCCTGTAGTAAATAAATGTTGGCAGTTTCGTAAATTGCATGGTAATGTAGCGGAACGGGATTCTGGCTCTGCCTGGGTTAATGGAGAGCTGCATTAGGATGGTAATTAGTAGGCAAATACTTTGGATTTTTTGGGAGCCTCGCGCACGGGGGTATTTCGTGGTTATATAATTATGGTGACGCGGGTTGCAGACACGGGTCTTTGTTTAAAATCAGTAAGAATGCTTGGGTATTGTCTCGTTCTCGGAGATGCTGTTGGTGGGCGTGACTTGGGTGGATCTTGGAATGTGGGTGTTGTTGAATGATGCACGTGGGTTGTATCCAGGATTATGATTGGATGGGTCCGATTGTGGAGGTGTATGTGTGTGTGTTTGTGCGTATGTAGGCCTATACGAATGTGTTATGTGTGAGTTAATGTGTGTGTATCGTATTTTGCCACGTGCAGTATTCCCGAGAACGACTTACGAAGCATTCATACTCATTAATGAAGTTCCAAAATAAGGGAATTAAAAGGGGTGGATTAATGTCGCGCATTGCGTCAAAGTGATGAGGTTTATCGCCCATAAAGGGCGGGAGATTTGAATTATAGGGAAAGAGTTTAAGTTGAGTTTCGTTGGAGAAGAAGCAATTTGCAGCTCCATGTTTTAGTTCTCTTCACTTCGTTAGTTTTCAGTTCGCCCAGCTCAGAAGATATAATTTGCTGTTTAATTCTTACTTCGTTAATAAAGCTACATGAACCCTTAATTCTACGCCGTTTTTACTTGTGTTTGGTGTTACTCGTACTTCTCACTTTTCGTTGGCGCGAGAGCGGGGGGTGAACCGAAGAACTGTGGCCCCCTGGGCCACGGCGGCACGTCGACCGCTGTCCCCCCCGCCCTTTCCGCGTCAGATGGAGGCCTGAGAGGGGTTGAATTCGACGTCGACCTCTTAACTCGATCTTCCGTTTACGATTTATAAAAAAACTCTCACGGGACAGTATATATATAGGTGGCGAGCCAAGCAATCATTTTAACCGCACGCGTACTGCCTGCCTCTGACTTACGTGTGTGGTATCGGCGCTGGCATGGGCGAATTGTACGCCGGAAATTTCTTCGAGAACAATTCCGATTTAATTTATACGGCGACGGAGTGGCAGGCCACCATTCCGGGAGATTCTTCGATGCCCACGCCGACGGTGTAGGAGCGCGGGTCTCACCTACCAGGGGATCGTCTAGCCGGGACGAAGGCGAGACTGAAACCTCCGGACGACTGGCCGGCGGAGTAATTATTTACGAAGGTGGGCTGGGCACGGGCTGTGCCACAGTGCTTGGACCATCCCCATTACATGTGGGTACCTATACAGGTACCCACATCTCCACCTACATCAAAACGTAAGGTAGGGTTTCTCCCCGTTCATTCATTCCACTTATGACATGACATTTGTAATCTATAAGGTGAAATTAAATCATTGAAAGATGTGTTTTTGATACTTACCCACTTTTCTTGCTATGAATCAGCCAATATTTCACGTTCATTTGCCATGCAGTCGCGTCGAGCGCTGATCATCGCACACGCTTGCGACGGAAGTACCGTGAAAAGTGTGTTGCTGAAATGACCTTTCGTTAGGTAGTCTTCGTCCAGCCATGAATTGATACGTTGTAAATTACTTACGCACATTATTGTATGCCTGTCAAATCGGAAATAAAGTGTGTGCCACGGAGTGCGCTTGAGATGAAACTACCGTATTTTGCTTGCGAATTGTTGTTTTTCAAACTTTTAAAGAATATGGATATGGATTTAAAAATTGTAACGACTGATTTTTGAATAGAATTAAATAAAATACGACGGAATATATTTATTTTTTATGAAAAAACGTACACACATTAAATTAAATTATACATTTTTACTTTGCAGTTTTAACAGTTGATGATGAGCCTTGCTTCCGACCAAAACAAGTTCGTATGATTGATGACGTAATACAATTTGCGCTAGCTACACGGTGAACGCCATTATTACGTGTGCGGTGATGCTGGATTGACGTGCAGTTCAGGACCAACGAATAAAATTGTAGCCCATTTCAATTTAGCCAGGGGCAACGTGACGCCTCCAAATGGAGGATTTTAAACCTGTCATCTAGCACGATCTGCAAAGTTTGGTGAGAAAAAAAAAAAACACAGTGATTAATTTAACGTCATATACAGTCCTACAAAAAAAAAACGGGGGTTAGTGAAGTCACTACTGCTATACGGCAGTGTGACTTTTGGGCATACTTGGGCATACTTGGCCATACAGTTTCCCATTCGCTAGTGTACATCGCGACGCAGGCGTGGCTTGGACCATGGTGCAAGGTGTTTAGTGGGATCGACGTGACGGTGGACGCGCCGACAGGAAGCCGGAGGCCGCTCTTACCACGGGTACCCCCTGGGGGAAAGGGGGTAAATCGTCCTCGACCTCGGCAGAAGCAGAGCTTCGCAGTTGGACATCGCAGCAGGACATCGCAGCAGGACATCGCAGCAGGACATCGCAGCGACATCGCAGCCGGAGCCACAACGAAGCTTTTCCGCCGGGTTCGAGGGGGATCAGATGGACCAAGGAGCCGCCGCCTAGGACGTCACGGCGGGTGGTGAGAACTTTAAGAAATTAACACAAAAATATAAAAGATCCTTTTCTTCGGCTTAACCGAAACAAAAAAGGAGACATTCACGTTTTGTGGATTGACTTTGGATATAACTTTTACATAATATATGTAACCACGCGTTCGGTTAGCCGAACGGGTGAAATGAACTGGAGTTTAATATAACCTGTATTTTCAGTGTTATTTGATGTGTTGTGTGTGGTTGTGAATGAATATATGCCATACTTTATTTGTATACATGTTCTCATTAGTGCTAACCATTGTTAATTATTCTTCTTCTTAGACAGTCATGACAGTAGGGTATTATAGTTCTGCATAGGGCATCTGTTCTATTTTTTGCTTCAAGAAATTGGGAAATTGAGGCAAACTTAAAATTAATTTCGGACATTTTATAGTTAGCAGCCGTATAAAGGGTATGGTAGGTTAATAGATAATGTATACTGTAGGAAGACAGAAAAGGGTATGATATGTTGGGGGTGCAAAGAAGAGGGTCATAAACGTATTGACTGCCACCGTGATTCGATATGTGGGTGTTGTAAAGGAAAGGGACATACACGTGCTGCTTGCCCCTATCGCAAGGTTTATAATGAACATCCGCCAAAGAATAGTCAGCGGCAAAAGGGTAGTCCAGGAGGGGGGCCGATGGTTTGTTGGAATTGCAGGGAATTAGGGCCTTATCGGGCTAATCGCCCCTACTTTCAAGGTTGGCCGCTAGCAGGGTCATATCAGGGTCGGGAAAAATGGATGCCTCCCCCGCCCGGGCCCAGGTGAGGGAGGGAAATGGTGGTGCGACACGGGCTACCATGCAAGATAATTGGGGAATAAATTAGTAGATTAATTGGTTAGGACAAGAGATGTGTATGCTAGGTTTCTGGATTAGAGACTTGCTTAATTTAAGTAGGGGAGGATGGGCAGCGTGTTATTAATTATTTTAGGAAGTGGGAATATTTAAGATTGGGAATTAGAGGTTGTTTAAGATGGTATAAAGGGGTATGTATTATGGATAGGGATGGTGATGGATTTGAATGTGCTTCATTCAGGGGGAGTGGACACGCATATAGTAGGGGAGGTCCGGAGAAATAGGGCGAACCCGGGAATAAGATTATATAGAGGCGCCTCAAAGTTTAAATGCGCTTATTTTGGTGGTGCTGGGCGTATGTACTGGAAGTGCGTGTCAATGCGGAATTAGGGTAATAATTTAAAAGGTGTCTTTTATTGGTAATGGTAGATGATTTCGTAATTTGGATGATGCGTGTTTTTTTTTTATAAATTAGAATAGCTATGTAAAAGGTGTCTGTTTTCGGCACTGATAATGGTGGATGGTTCGGTAATTTGGTGTCTCTCTGTCTCTGGTTCCGACGTCCAGGGGGAGGAAGGCTGGGAAATCCAGTTCTTTGGTGAAGTCGGGATCAGAGAGCGGCCAAATTATTAGTACCTTGATATAATAATATATAATATGCGCTCCTGGTTAAGGAACGTGTTGGTTGAGGAACGTGGATTAAAATAATAGTATAAGTAAATATAAGTAGTATAAATTAGTATAGTATATAAAGTAAACAAGAAAAGTTATATACAGTAGGAAAGAAGACGTATTTTTGTTAAGCTGGGCTGGCTTTCGATTTATTTATGCTAGTATATATATTGGTTTGGTAAAGGAAAAGGGGGGTATACGATATGTAGTGTATATTGAATATGGTGTGTTATGGAAAAGAGCATAATGACACGGTGGGTTTGGATTAGAAAGATATAAATTTAGGCCGTTTCGGGAAAATGAAGCGGATGTGTAAATTGCTGAGATAGTAATTATATATAGGGTTTCAATTTGAAGCTCTCTTCTCCAAGAAGGGGATGTTATTGTTGATGGTTGTTATATTTTATGGCTAAGGAAAGATTTATGGGGGAGGAAGTTAAAAGGAAAGTCTTACGATAATGCTGGGATCATTGGATGGTGATTCCTGAAACGGTTAAATGTTTGATTTTAACGTACAGAGCAGGGAAATGTACAGTTCTGGTATATATACTCATGTATTATTCATTATACGGACGCATCCGGGTTGCATGGGGGGAGAGGTAACGATCAGGGATGTCCAGTTACCGCTCCGCACCCAAGCACCCCTGATGTGTAACATCAGTAATGTATAAACATTGATTGTTGTCATATTGACGTATGTGTACAGTTGTTATTCAAATGATGTTTTTCTATCTGAGCTGGGCTAGACTGAAATAAGATCTTGTGGAAAAGATCTTGTTAGTAGGGGAGAGTTGTAGCGGAACGGGATTCTGGCTCTGCCTGGGTTAATGGAGAGCTGCATTAGGATGGTAATTAGTAGGCAAATACTTTGGATATTTTGGGAGCCTCGCGCACGGGGGTATTTCGTGGTTATATAATTATGGTGACGCGGGTTGCAGACACGGGTCTTTGTTTAAAATCAGTAAGAATGCTTGGGTATTGTCTCGTTCTCGGAGATGCTGTTGGTGGGCGTGACTTGGGTGGATCTTGGAATGTGGGTGTTGTTGAATGATGCACGTGGGTTGTATCCAGGATTATGATTGGATGGGTCCGATTGTGGAGGTGTATGTGTGTGTGTTTGTGCGTATGTAGGCCTATACGAATGTGTTATGTGTGAGTTAATGTGTGTGTATCGTATTTTGCCACGTGCAGTATTCCCGAGAACGACTTACGAAGCATTCATACTCATTAATGAAGTTCCAAAATAAGGGAATTAAAAGGGGTGGATTAATGTCGCGCATTGCGTCAAAGTGATGAGGTTTATCGCCCATAAAGGGCGGGAGATTTGAATTATAGGGAAAGAGTTTAAGTTGAGTTTCGTTGGAGAAGAAGCAATTTGCAGCTCCATGTTTTAGTTCTCTTCACTTCGTTAGTTTTCAGTTCGCCCAGCTCAGAAGATATAATTTGCTGTTTAATTCTTATTTCGTTAATAAAGCTACATGAACCCTTAATTCTACGCCGTTTTTACTTGTGTTTGGTGTTACTCGTACTTCTCATTTTTCTTTGGCGCGAGAGCGGGGGGTGAACCGAAGAACTGTGGCCCCCTGGGCCCCGGCGGCACGTCGACGACCGCTGTCCCCCCCGCCCTTCCGCGTCAGTAAAGTGGTTTGATATTGCTAAGTTTGTGAATGGAAATGCACGCAGCCCTTTCATTATTCTCACTTTTACGTAATTTTGTTGGCAGCGGACTGAATTTGACGTTGCGCACTCCACCGCGGCGGCTCTCAATGGGAAGTTTGTACACACGGTCGCCATGCACCGTGGTCTATGGGAAATTTGTACGTCACTGAAAAGTTATAATACATATGTATTATAACTTTACCATTGATTATACCAGATTAAGCATCGGTAATCAACCAATAGGAACGCTCAATTTCCCTTAATTATGACGTCATCATCTTATATAATAATCTATATCTATTTTCCCTATTCTAAATTATGTACATTTCATTATCAAACCTGTTTCACCTCTACCTGATTTAATAAAGTCAGATACCAACAATACACTATTAAGAACTCATATTTTGCTATGTGTTATGCGCTATATAAAAATGTTTCATTATTATTATTATCATTATATTCTTATGTATTGTATTGTTTTTAATCTATTGTGTTTTATTGTTTTATTATTTTGTTCGTTTATCATTTCAAAAACTTTCAAAAATAACATTGAATGTCATTTGGCGAATTCCAAATACAAATTGTGTAACGTTTTGAATTGTCTGAACATTTCAACGCGTTTTTGTACATAACTGAACGTACAATTTTATGTTAGTTGTATGACACGTGACTTAAAATGAGACGTGACACATTAACCGTAGATATTATGCATTCACATTTGGTATTAAAAGATGCAAGATACTCTACAGAACACGGATCTGAAGCAATGCGATGATATGATAATGCTTTTTAGAGTAATTGTGAAAATAGCAGAGACCCACTTCCATGAACCCTAAGGATTTAAAGCGCTATTAACGTACATTATGAGTTAAATCGTTTGTAAGCATTTGTGGACTTCCAGTAGCTAGATCGCGAGGTTGCCCACCTAGGTTGAGATCCTAAAAGACATTTCTGGTGCACAACCTATTATAACATTCCATGTTTGATATTCTTAAAAGGGGGTGTTTGCTCCTTGGGTGTACAGTACAAATGTGTTTACCGATATATGCCTAATAAAATCGATGGACGTGGGGTGGAAAAGCGCCTCCACTTTACAGTGTAGCAAATTCTAGCAAACAAAATTAACATCAATGGAAAGCTTAGGTTTGGGTGGACATTTTAAAATTAAAATCGCTGCGGGAATCGGCTGGAATCCTAACAAACATGCTACTTTTATTTAAAAAATGCAATTTTTTTTTTTATTTTTGAAATGTAGTGCTCATTTTTCCCCCCCAAAAAGCTTTCATGAATTTAGTTAGTTGTATTTTCTAATTGGGTTACTAATAGGCAAGAACTGCATGCAGTATCAATTTGATCGCCTTTTCCTTCATATATTCTCAAAGCCTTTTGTAAAGTTGCCTTTTTATCATTTTAGGAGCAACATTCGGATTTTCCCATGTTCACAGGGGTTTATGGCACTTTTAAAACTCGCTTAATATTAAAATATGGGTGGAAAAATATTCTTTAGAATGTTTCCTTCCCCAAACAAATGAAAAAAATAGAAAATTTTACATTCGCCAATTTTGAATTTTGGCACACTTTGAGGCGATTCTGGCCCACTGTGGGCCGGGCCGAGACGGGGCCGAGACCGCCACTGTAAACGCACAAAATTGGGAGGGGGGGGGGGGGGGGCGAGTACCGCAATTTAATCAGGGCCGAGCCGCGGCTCGGCCCGGCCCTGCACTGTAAACGGGGTCTGTGTGTACGAGTGTGATTGTTCGTGCGTGTGTGTGTGTTTTATGCGTGTGTATATCAGTGTTGTAGTCGAGTCACCATGGTCCGAGTCAGAGTCCGAGTCCGAGTCACCGTGGTCCGAGTCCGAGTCAGAGTCCGAGTCACCATGGTCCGAGTCCGAGTCCGAGTCCGAGTCACCATGGTGCGAGTCCGAGTCCGAGTCCGAGTCACCAAATTAAAATAATAATGTCATATTTTAATTTTTTGCTTATTTTAAACCTTTTAAAATCATACAATCAATCAAACACAATCACCCAATCAACAATTGATTCAAATCAACAATTACGACATCAATTACTCTTGCGTTTTCGCTCTTTTCTTTTTAGAAATAGCGCCCTCATTGTTGAGTAGGGCGCCCTCAGTCTCTAGGCCAATACAATACAAATTTCAAAAACATCTGCACCTGACCACAGCATTTTATCATATAATGGGTAACAAAACATAATACATTTTTACATACAGATTGTAGCATGTCTATCTGGAAAAAAAAGTTTGTCTTTATATGATGTTTTATGGCATATTTATCACAAAAAATGTGCATCACTGTCATGTACGAAATATTGCAAAAATATGATGGTGCAACATATTTATTCTGCCTTGGACTGTCTAGGGTTAGTTTTATACAATTTTCTGTACGATATATCATGTATTGTTTATATAATTAAGAACGTATATTATAATCGTGCATTTTCGAATTAGTTTCATGTAGAGCGCCCTCATTGTGATCGAAGGGCGCCCTCATTCCGACACACACAACCATATTTTCCGCCTAAATTCTGCATTATTCAAAGTGAACACCATTATTTTTATTGTAGGAAATGTTAATCTTTTTAGTAAAAATTCATAATTATTATAATTATACTTCATAACCGTCAACTGATGCTCCAGAAGACCAGAATAATGTATAATTCTACCAGCGATTCAGTCTACGTCCACAGTATATAATTATATGATTTTTATTTCAATGACTTCGCCGGCTTCAATTCTGTGAAACTTCTACAGCAACTTCCAAACTGCTCCCAAGAGTAGACGCTTATGTTTGCATTGAATTTATTTTGGGTTATCTAAATTTTAAAGTTCTTTCATTCATTGTAATTTTCAAGCGATAAAAACAGGACAACCACATGCAATAATTGCTATGGTACGAAAGGCAAAGACACCGGCATTCCATTTGTCACCAAAAAATATCTTCCACGACCACGGCTTCGAACTCAAAGTCAAAGTCAAACTCGAAGTTTGAGTGGGAATAACAAAATAATTGTGAATGATCAGAGTAGTCTGCGACAGAAAAATATTTATCAGTAATCACACTCCCAGACAATTATTTGTTATTTTTTTTATTGTGCTCTTATGGAATTTACTGAGAAAAGCACAAAATGATAACAATCATTTTGGTGTTACTTCAAGCTCCGATCTACACTCACCGGGAATCCCCTGCATCAAGCGCCTGGCCGGTCGGCCTGGCGTCATCTTAGCTTAATGCGTAGCTAGCTGTATTACTATAAGAATCTCCCGAAAATATCGTACAATATCATTCAATTTTATTTCTTTGTCCGTGTATGATTGGTGTTCACGTTCGTTATCAATATAATAATAATCAGTTACCAACAAAATCTCGATAAATGCCGATTCTGGGTTGATAAATTACTCCTCGCCCTCCGTTGAAACGATCGTTTTTGGTTCACTACTTCCAAAATCACAAATCTTCAAATCACACGAAAATCATACTGAAAATACTGCATGACGATAGCAACACTGTGACACATGTGACTTAGCGCATCGCACGTAGCGCACACTGCATACACGTTATCATCACTCACACACACTTATATTGATACGCGCTTCCGGGCCGATGCAAATGTTGAATCTTAAATTCACCAGATTCTATGAAATCTTCCGGCCTCGAACCGGCCTCGACCCGAGTCATCGAGGCCGCATGCTACGAGGCCGAGGACGAGTCCGAGTCACGGCATTACGAGGCCAAGGCCGAGGCCGAGGACTGAAAAATCGGCCTCGAGGCCGGCCTCGAGTCCTCCAAGACTGGTGTATATGTGCGTTTGTTTGCGTGTATGTATGTCTGTGTGCATATGTTATGTGTGTGTGTTTATGTAAATGTGTGTGTGTGTGTGTGTTTGTGCATTGTTGTATGTGTAAGAAGAAAAAAGGAAAAGTGAAAAAAAAGAAGAAAAAAAAAGAGAAAAAAGGAAGAAAAAAAAGGGGAAAAGGTGAAAAAAGGAGAACAAAAGAACCATGTGTGTAGAAATGTATGTGTGTATGTGTGTGTGCGTTTGTGTGTGTGTGTCTGTATTTGTGTATATATATGCATGTCTGCGTACATATGTATGTACGCGTCTGTATGTGTGTAAGCGCGTGGTTGTATGTGATGTATGTATGCGTGTATGTATATGCATGCGTGTATGTGTCTGTATATGCGTATGTGTGTGTATATGTTTGTTACCTATGTTTGATCAACATACTGTTAGTTCTCCTAAATTGCCGCAAATTGCTACTAGGTAAAAAATGATTGACTGCCTAATTTATAATCATATGATTTTACCGAAGCCATTGTCGTGTTTTTTTTTTTTTATGGGGGGGGGGGGGGGGGGGAGATCTGATGTATCCCCGAGAGGTAAATCCGTAAAAAAAAATTGTCAACGCGTTTCGAACCAAAATACCTTTCAATAATAAATTTCTTGGCAAAACGTCAAGTAATGTAAATGCTAAACTTTATTTGTATGAAATGTTGAAAATAACACAATTGAATTCATGAGTGATTTCATGCCGCGTGCTTCCTATTATACGCGACTCGTTCAGTTCAATTGCGACAATTTAATGTCATATTAAATCGCGATGATTAATATAGCTAATGCTACTTTTCCAAATTATATTTTGCTGTGAAACTTTCATTAGATTAAGTGTTGTCACTCATTGGTGATTAGTGCATATTCATGAACAGAGTTTGTATATATTAAAAAATGTTGACATAGCGAACGCTTAAAGGGGTAGTTTAGTTTTGGTAAGGCTCAACTTTAGTAACCAAACATGGACAGTAACATTAGAAAACTAATAGTTTTAACCCCACCATGCTCGAAAGGTATACAAAATTAAAAATGACTAAGTAAAAAGCCTGTTATCATTTAAAAAGAGCCATTAAAACTCAAGAGGGCGCTCTCTAAAAAGGCATTGGTTTCAACCATTTTTCAAACAAAATTATGCATGTGACGTTTTATTGAAATAATGATTAAATAGAGAGATCATCAACAACTATTTAAAAAACGCTTTTGAAATTTTTTGAAAAAGTGCAAGCATTTTTTTTTTTTTTTTTTAAATTCAGCTAATTATTTGGGCCCCAAATAATTATAGGGTCAGATATATTTATTGATATTTCAGCCGTTTCTGGGCCGATTTTGACCAAGTAAAGTTTATTCTGCCATCAAAATTGCATGTTCTCGCAAATTCGACGCTCAGTTTTTCATTACCTCACAAAAAAATTGTAATGTGCAGCGCCCTCTCTACCAAAACTAAACTACCCCTCTAAAGCCAAATAGCAGTTTTTGGAAAGTTACCGAAAACATCTATATTGGCCAAACTAATTGATCAGTATTGTTGAATAATAATTAAAAAAGAGCTTGTGTGGTAAAATCCGCACCTTTGTATCGTTAATGCAGAAGTATCGGAGGAAATTCAGTGCACGGCAGTTAAATTTGGCCTAAATTAACCACCCGTTCGCACATGTCCGAGCCGCTAGCGCTGGGCTGGAGATATCGACATGCCCGCATACCGTGAACACGTCGTGCGCTAGCATTCTCTTTTGCACGCAGCGTATACGCGGTTCCGCAAGAGGTTTAATTGAACTGTGTCAAAGATCGTTTTTATTTGTAACCATATAATGCACAATTAGTCAATTTCAAAGCATTGTTTGTCCTAATCTTAAAATGAACCCTTAAGTAATGATACATTTTTTCACGTGGAAGGTGATGAAAGCATATTTTTCATTTGTATTCGTAGGTAACATTTGTTCATATATCTCAAGATACATGTAGTAGCCAAAGTTAATTACTGTATTTGGACTATGTCATCTATAAAAAAATCACGCATCAATCCAAATAATCGTATAATGATTGAAAACCCAAATATCACGTTTGGAAAATCTGATAAAGTGAATGGATCACTCTAAGAAATAGGTGGACATTTATTACATTTTGTCAGAAGAACAGACTCTTATATTTTCACGAATGAATTGATCGTGTTCTCTCCTTTTCAGACTATGTTACGCATAGGCGTGGGAGGCGGGAGGGGGGGGGGGGGGGGGCTGCAGCCCCGCGAATATGTCTGCACGTCGTGGCTTCTCGATGTACGAATCTACTAGCTAGTGCGCCCGCCCGAGCCCGGTCGGCCGGCCGGCAGCTGCGCTTGAATATGCTTCGCTAAGCCAAGTGGTCGGACGCCCGTTGGTGTCAAGTATTGACCAAATATTTGTTTGTGAAATTCTCTTTTTTCAAGACTATTTAATTTAAAACAGCCACCTATACCAAGATTAAACCTCATATTTTCATAATTCATGGGCGATTCTTTGGATGTAGATCTGGTGGCAATAATAAACAGATAATTGAGTGGGTAGCCAGTCAAATTACCGCCGAGTTCACAATTCACATGCAACCTTTGCTCTATGTCAATCCGCGCCAGCAAATTACCACCCTGTTGCTACCAATGTGTTAGACTGTTTCTAGTGCTTATTGGTCAATTTTTTTCTGAATGTTGAACCAAATCATAATAAATGTATAGCAAAATTATTATAAAATAACTGATGGAATTTGTCTAACATTTCGCATGATGTGTCCCAGATTTGGTGGTGTATCAGTCAAGTAAGCAAGACAACAGAGGCGTTGCGTGGTCCGACTGATTTGTTTTCTTCTTTTTTTTTGTTTGGCGGGGGGGGGGGGGGGGGGGGGGGTGTGGGGTACAAGTACCCACATATTTAGGGAAGGCACACCTTATAATTATTCTTCTTTTTTTCTTCTTCAGAGAATCAGATTATTATTTTGAGCTCGGTTGACATGGTTGAAATGCTTTTTGTATGTTAACGAATTGTAATTTTAGTTTTTCTTTTATTTGAATTATTTAATTTGTGTTCAAATTCTATTTCTCGCTCTTTTTTCTGGTATATGTGTATGCGCATTGATAATCCAATGTAAGACACCCCCCGCCCCTCTCCCCAACTCACTCGTGCAACTTGACCAGTTATCTAGGTGACCACACCCCTATCCCCCACTCACTCGTGCAACTTGACCTGTGGTCTCAGTGACCATCGCCACCCCCTCCCCCACTTATTCGTGCAACCTGACCAGTGGTATAGGTGACCATCCCCTCCCCCACTCACTCATGCAACTTGATTAGTGGTATATACGTTACCACCCCCCTCCTCTCCGTCACTCACTCGTGCAACTTGACCAGTGGTGTAGGTGACCACCCCTCTCCTCACTCTCCCCAACTCACTCGTGCAACTCGACCAGTTATCTAGGTGACCACACCCCTATCCCCCACTCACTCGTGCAACTTAACCAGTGGTCTAGGTGACTACCCCCCCCCCCCCCCCTTTTCTCCACTCACTCGTACAACCAGTGGTCTAGGAGACCACTCCCCCACCCTTCTCCCCACTCACTCGTGCAACTTGACCAGTGGTCTGGTGACCACCCCCTCCACCTCTCAAAGATCAACCTTAGTTGCTATTATTTATAAATTGTCATAATCTTTAAATTATGAAAATGTACATTGTAATTATTTATAAATAACGAAATAATTAAACAAATTCCAGCGTTTCATTTCCTTATCAGCAACAAAAATGCGGAACAAGTGAATGAGTTTGACGTCAATATGCCATTGCGATCAGTGAACATGGTGAAGAGGTCGACGATTCGAGTCTCGCCAGAGCCCAGTTTTCTTTTCTTACGTTTGAGATTTTCTGTTTACGTACGATTGTTTTTGACACTCAATTGTTCTGTAATTTCATTTCAGATGGGTCGAACCCGGAGCGCATGCCTGACTACAGTCATCTATCTCACTGCTGTGTATCTCCTAGGTAATAATCACCTTTCTATTAAAAGGATCTAGTAACTTTGATGACAAGTGCAAAAAGTATTGAATGGTTGATACAATGTGCATTGTTGTGATCTGGTATGCTCACTGAGTACTGTGTGAAGATGTCACGTTAAATGGATGCTATATGGTCGAGTAATGAGCAAAAATGCAACGTGATATTCATTAACTCTTTGCACTGACTTTGTACACGATCATGACTATCCAGTGGATAGTTAATAACCACTTCAATCGTTAATATCTTTGTAACGAATTGGAAATTTGAAAAACCGGAACATTTTCCATGCTTCTATTGTTACGAATACAACAAGGTATAAGAGAACCGCTAGAGTTCTCGTGCACAGCTACACTCCTACCCACACCATGCACACTCTTCGCACACAAAACCAACATCTCCTTCAGATTCCAAGATTCAACACACAGCACTACGGAAACCGATCATTGAGCGTATTACTGCACCCACTCTCTGGAACAACCTACCCCATCACATTCGATCTATGATCTCGTTGGACCCTTATAAAATTGCATCGAAAACCCATCTCTTTAATGTGTACATTATGTTTTCTCTAGTAGACAATTTGAGTGAGTTGTTATTAGGCTTTTGTTTTAATTAATTACGCCTATGTAGTTAATTTTCCCGCTTTTTGCCAATTTTTTTGTTAACGTGTAATTATAAATGAATTAAGAAGCATGTACATTTATTGTGTATAATTGTGTAAAGCGCCTAGAGATAATTTTATATTAGGCGCTATATAAATCGAAAATATTATTATAATACGTTGACAAATCCGAAAAGTTAAATTACATATAGCTTTCTAACGAAAGAGGCAGTCAGCATGTTTGTAAAATCGAAACCCGTAGCATGCTGCTATTTGTAATACGAATACAACGAGGTACTAGTTCAGAACCGCTAGTGTTTTAAGAAAGTTGTGTCGATATGGACAATGTTACTAGATCCGTTTGATAACGCTTTAAACACTATGAACATCTTTACAATATAATTTATGATATATATATTTGACACCTTCTTTTTTCGGCCCACAGTGGGAAGCCTGAATATACGAATCGCCAATGCCGACTCTGTTTCACATGAACCCCTCGCTGGATCAAAGAACCCTTGTAAACCGATTCGCGGACCAGATGGCAACATGATCAACCTCGTCCCGGGCCCAGCGCTGGGAAACATTCCTAAGATCCCGGGATTTGAAAATCCACTGGTTTGTCGACTTCCAGGTGAATATAGATACATATTTACTACATGTATTTAACTACATGTATAAGTAAACAGTTTGTTTTTAACCCAAATGTTACCGTCGCTGATATTTAGCAATACCATTCAGCAGAATCAATTTTCAAGCCATGTTCGTCAAATCTGTACAGATAAGTTTTGACAGATGTGTCACATTGTTGGGGATATCAAACTAAAAGGACATACTTTAAAATAGACCTGCCCGTTAACATGTTCAACATGTATTAATATTCTTTTGCTACATATTGTTGCCTGATAAGTAACAATGGGTTTTCCTATACAACAACAATTCGAGGCTTTTCAGGACAGTGAAATCCGGAAACATCCGTGATGCGCTGCACCACTTCGGTGATCCCTCGCATATATCCCCAAGTTGATTTCCATCCTTCGGGTTTATGTCAGGTTTATAATAGCTTCTGACCACTCGAGCAATGAATAATTAAGGGGTTTCAGGGACGAGCACCTTCATACGGTTTTCTATAGCTCAGTCGGTAAGAGCACCGGTCTAGTAATCCGGAGGTTTCTGGTTCGAATCCAGTTGGAATCCCATTTTTTATTTGCGCTTTTTCAATCACATGATATATTTCTGGTCAGTTACCTTATATGTTTGAATTAATTACTTAAACACACTATACAATAGGATGAATATCGTGAAATTTGAGCACGACGAGTCAAGAAATGAAATAACTATGGCTCTTTGGGAATTGACATTCATTTCTCAACATGTTATGTTTGGCAATGTTTGGTAGATAATATATTACACAACGTGAAACATGTGTGTACACAACAAACATTGAGATGTCCACAAACTTATTACAGTGCGTTGCCGATTTGAGTCCCCTATATAAATACGTTTTTTCAAGCCATAGTGTTACTGTTGCTTGCCTGATTATGTTTTACTTTCGGAGAGTTTTTGTCCTAATCCCTTGCTAGAGTGGCTTCGTGAATATGGTTCATATCGAAAGAATAAGCTTACATACTGTGACTAATATTATTTATCACATCTTTTCCAAATGCAGAGAAAAGTGCCGAGCGAGCTACAAGCACTGATACACCATCGACTGGAGTCGAGATACGTCCTGTTGGTAAGTCAACATAGTATTACTGCTTAACATGTATAAATGTTGCTCGATTTAAGCTGCAATAATGAGTTTAAAATAAAACAATGTGTTGATCAACAGTTAATTATGTGTGATCAACGAACAAGATTTAAATAGTGATGAACTTATTCGTTATCCGGTCAACTCGCGAGAGAGGTTGAGCTGATTTGGTGCACATTTTGTTGGTTGTCTTTACTTTCTGAACGGTTTTACCCCATGTTTTAAACAAAAACACCCCCCCCCCCCCCCTCTTCCAAAAAAAAGAAAGAAAAAAAACTCCGCGCTGATTACATGATAAAGTACTACAAGCCGGGCATAGAGCCGAGAGGCAGCTGGCTACGCTACTACAATTATCCCAAAGTTGGGTCTGTATCCTATGGGGTGCACAAATGCACCCTAGGGTGGCAATGCCCCAATTTCGGGTGCAGAATTGCACTCTTAAAGGACTGGTGCTGCTAATGTAGCAGCATTTTTCACCCTAATCGAAACCGTATTCTTTAGTGTATTCAATGACGATATCACAGTCGCTTCGTAGTGGCGCCGACATTTAAAAGGGAAGACCCGGGCTCGAGTCATGGCAAAACGTTTTGTTTCCATTGCGTATATCGCTATATCCTTGATAAGATTCATCTGATTGTGAAATGTTTAATTAGGAAAATGTTATTTTCACACAATCAACTTACTTTTTTAAGCTTGACGTTTCGAACATCTTCGTTGTTCTTCATCAGAATGTCTGAGTCTGACCGCTAGATGGCGCGGTCAGACACTGGTCCCACACGTGACTCAGCATGTAGCCCCCCTCGTCTCTGTTCATGTTCTTAGTCTTTCTTATCCACACCGCTTCCTTTATCCATCTGGTAAAGCGGGTAGATTCTCTTTCCAAGACTTTGCTATTGTCCCAATCGATGCTGTGATTATATTGCGCGACATGATCCGTGATTGCTGATTTGTTTGTTTCAGTCAAAGATGCTTTCCTTTGTGATCTTGTGAATCTTTTCTCTTTCACTGTTGTTACATCTTTTTTGTGTTCTTTAAGTCTTACACCAAATTTCCTACCCGTCTCTCCTACGTATGCCCTATCACAATTAGCACAAGGGATCTTGTACACACAATCAGTCGTTTCATGTATGTCCTGCTTGTCCTTGGGATGTACTAGTAACTGTCTGAGGGTCTTGTGGGGTCTCGATGCTGTGGCCACTCCTGCCTGACGCATATATCTTTCAATGGGTTCCGTGACCCCTTTCACATATGGTAGAACCGCGAATGGTTTTGAGACTGTCTGTGTAGCGCTTGAAGTCTTCTTTGCCTTGGATTGTGTTGTCTTTGGTTTTCCCATTGCATCTTTAACCCGTTTGAAAGACCAATCTGGATACCCGCAGGTTCGCAGAGCTGAGTGAATATGATCTTCCTCTCCAGTCTTGTCTTCCTCTGCATTGATGACGTGATTTTTTCTGTCCATTAATGTTCTAACTACTGATAACTTGTGGTTCAAAGCATGGTGTGAGTTGAAGTTCAAGTACTGGTCTGTATGGGTCTTTTTCCTATACACTGTGGTTTTGAGAGTTCCATCCGGTCTTCTACAAAAGAGGACATCGAGCATAGGCAGTTTACCATTGACTTCTTCTTCGTAGGTGAATTTGATGTTCCCTGTCTGGTCTATTGTGTTGAGATGGTCTGTGAGCTGTTGTACTGTTCCTTCTTTGACGACTTCAAACACGTCATCCACATACCTTTTCCAGAGTCTGGGTCTGATGTCGTTGGGAGCAGATTGTATTGCTTCTTGTTCTAACCACTCCATATACAGGTTAGCAACAGTAGGTGACACGGGACTCCCCATGGCTGCGCCGAACTTCTGGCTGTATATCGTACCTCTGAATGAAAAGTATGTTGTGTTAAGGACAAATTCTAGGAGCACCATGATGTCGTCCACTGTCAAATTTGTCCTCTTGGGCAAAGTCTTGTCTGCTTCCAGTCTCCCTCTGATGATGTTTAGGGCTTCCGGTATCGGCGTGTTGGTAAACAGGGACACCACGTCATGAGACACCATCACTTCACCTTCCTCCAGCTTGAAATCTGTCAATTCCTTGCACATGTGCTTACAATTCTCAACATGGTGTTCGGTTTTTCCAACTAAGGGAGCAAGAAGATCTGCAAGGCTACGCGAGACATTGTAGGCAATGGATCCTGTGTAATCGACAATGGGTCTAAACGGGTTGCCTTGTTTGTGAATTTTTGGAGTACAATAAATTCTTGGTATGTTTTCAGCAGTAGGATAAAGGTAGTCATACTGATTCTGAGTGATCTTTTCCTCTGATCGAAATATCTTTAGCATGTCCACCAACGTTCTCTTGTGTTTGGGTGTCGGGTCTTTCTTCAGTTTTACATACGTTTTCTCGTCACTTAGCATGTCAGTAACCTTGTCTTCATAGTCCGTCTTATCCACAACCACTGTGGCCTTTCCCTTATCCGCTGGAAGTATCACGATGGAATCTTCCTTTTTTAGCTTGTTTAGTGCCTCTAACTCTGTTCTAGATACATTGGGTTTTGGGGGCTTTGCTCTGGCTAAGTGGAGTGCAACCTTAGATCTCAGTTCTGCTGCCTTAGCGGTCGGCAGTGATTTACAAGCTGACTCTGTGGCAGTGATGTACTGCTCCACTGGTACATGTTGCGGTGCAACAGCATAATTCAATCCTTTAGCTAGCACAGACTGTTCTGGTTTACTTAGTTTGTACTTCGATATATTAATCACCCACTTTTTCAATTGCGTACCTGATAGATCGATGGGAGTGTCTTGCTTGTGTTTGTTGTCCAAAATCCGGTCAAATTTGTCCTTTTGGCTCCATTTCACCTTCTCATGTGTTTTCCCGCGGGATAGCTCCAAATGCGCGCGTAACTGTTGTGAACGCTCATCGCTAGGCAATCCACTGAAGAAAGTGTCGGTCTTTTCTTTACAAACATTTGTAAGGCGTTCAATCTTGTCTGAAACCACTCTAATCCTTTCACGGATTAGTTGCTTTTCTGCTCTTTGTATAATTTCCCTTGCGTTGGCTGTCTTTATCGGACATTTTAGGCGTAGAGAGACGGGTGTAATGCTATGGTCCTTACAACGTAATGTGAATACGCGATGGTTCTGGTGGCGTGCAATTTTCTTACCCAAACTTTCAATGTTTCTGAGTTCTTTCACGTGTGCCTGACCGTAATCCTTACGTAAATCCTTGATAAGATTCATCTGATTGTGAAATGTTTAATTAGGAAAATGTTATTTTCACACAATCAACTTACTTTTTTAAGCTTGACGTTTCGAACATCTTCGTTGTTCTTCATCAGAATGTCTGAGTCTGACCGCTAGATGGCGCGTGTGGGACCAGTCACGTGTGGGACCAGTGTCTGACCGCGCCATCTAGCGGTCAGACTCAGACATTCTGATGAAGAACAACGAAGATGTTCGAAACGTCAAGCTTAAAAAAGTAAGTTGATTGTGTGAAAATAACATTTTCCTAATATATCGCTATATTTTTAAAAACGGAAGCCAAGTAATAATTTACTATGCTTTGGCGAAAATACATTATCAATATGTAATACATTATACATGTTATAAGGCTGATAGTCTGGAAATATACAATATAATGTAATGGTTGCCACCCCAAAATGTGAACTAGTTGTATTCTTAATTTTAGCAACCTCGTATGAATTCTATTGTTTTAGAATCCGGATTGCAAGTTAAGTTTGTTTTATTTCCATTGTCACAGCATTCCTCAAGTTCGAGAATGACGTCACAGACAGCTCCGGGTTCGCTTCTGACTCGGACGTGAGCGTCAGCGGTTCGTTGACGTACGATGCGGGAATATGCGGTCAGGCGGCGGTCTTCGACGGTAATACTAAGGTAACCGTGCAGTCCTTTATTGGATATGAATGGGGAATGAACTTCAGCGTGAGCGTTTGGTTCAAGCGCACTGGTCAATGGTACTCCACCCAGGGCATTGTCAACAACGGAAAAGACGGTTCTGAGAGCTGGGCGATCTCTGTCAATTTAGGACCAGGAGCAAAGTCCTGCTTGTCTATCACACCAGACAAAGGATTTAACGGAATGGTATGCCGTGGTCACAATTTAATCGAAACTGGGGCAGACTGGAACCACGTGGTGATAACCTTCGACGGTAACCAGAAGACTGATTATCTGAATGGAGGTAACAAGCAAACGAAGGATGTCTGCTGCAACCGTGAGATTCTCACCAGACACACACCCGTGACCATTGGGCAACTTGGCGCTGGTAGTAGATACAATTTCTTCTCCGGTCTTATCGATGAAGTGCGTATCTACAATCACACCTTGTCCGAGTCACAGGTCTATGACTTATACAACACCTCCCGCTGTACTTGAAAAGAGCTGATCATGAAACAAAATTGGGAATATAATAACTCCCCGCCCTCCCACATCCCTACCGGAGAGAACACAGTGTAAAATGGTGTGAACACACTGTGTTTCACAGTGTGGACCACAGTGTGCAACAGTGTGAACACACTGTGTTTCACAGTGTGGACCACAGTGTGCAACAGTGTGAATACACTGTGTTTCACAGTGTGGACCACAGTGTGCAACAGTCTGAACACACTGTTTCACAGTGTGGACCACAGTGTGCAACAGTGTGAACACACTGTGTTTCACAGTGTGGACCACAGTGTGCAACAGTCTGAACACACTGTGTTTCACAGTGTGGACCACAGTGTGCAACAGTGTGAACACACTGTGTTTCACAGTGTGAACACACTGTGTTGCACAGCGTGGACCACAGTGTGAACACACTATGCAGACTATGTTAAATTGGAGCGTTTTCACAGTGTGAACACTCATCACACTGTAAACTCACTGGGAGCACACGGAAATTGCTGAGATACACAGTGTGAACGCGGGCAATTTTACACTGTGGCGACAGTGCGCTCAACGTGTATACACAGTGTGTTAACACTGCATTCAAACTTTCCGGTATGGATGCCTTGTCTGATCATCTTTACCATGTTAACCAGGCACATGCATGACGGGGGTTGTCTATCCCAGTCACGTGTTTAACATTTATTCCATGCCGCCCCTCGATCTTATAAAGAGTCGGCTCGATCAATACCTCCACCCACCCTGCCTAAACTACACATGGCACCCGTGTAGCAGTCACATTTTAACGAAGACTCTACTCCCTTGCCTATACTCTTACTGAAACATCTCAGAGTGAGCTCACAATTAGGCTAAAATAATAATTCATCTCCCCACCCATCCATCCCTTTCTTACGTACAATGGAAATAACACAATATAATAATGATAATCATATGCTTCATTAATTAAAGGACAATGAAATCCAGACAAATTGTTGTATGCACTATAAGACACTGAATATAATGAATAGTCTCTGAGAATTTGAGCACCATCGGTCAAGAAATAAGAAAACTATGGCTCTTTGAAAAGAGCCATGTATTTCTTCGAGTGACTCAAATTGGCAACGCACTCTGGCAAAGTTGTGGACAACTCCCCATACATTTTGTACACAAAATTTCAATTTTGTTCAATTTTCTCAAATTGTATGTATACCCTTCGTTCGAGTTCAACATATGTTTTGTAGAATGCTTTTATACATAACATATCATGAATTGGGGGAATGGAAAAATGTGACTATGAAGAAAACTGTAAAAATGGGAACATTTGTGTAAAAAACATATGGGGAGTTGTCCACACACTTATCAGAGTGCGTTGCCAATTTGAGTTCCCCATAGGCATAAATGGACATCTTCAAAGAGTTGTAGTTTTCTTGTTTCTTGCCCGATTATGCTCTAACTTTCAGAGATTATTCCTCTTAATCTCTTCCAGACTATGAAAGCAACATTTTGCTTGGGTTTCATTGCCCATTAAGCAAATATAAATAAAAACGATTATATGTGTTGTAAATATCATGACAACCGCTCTAACAATAAGCTTACTAGCATGCGTAGGATATGATTGAACGGTATACATGTGCCCCCCCCCCCCCCCCCCCCTCGTAGCTGCGTCACATAGATTAACGTAGAAGTCATTACCTTCAAACGGTATATAACTAAGCAAACCCTCTCAAAATGATCGCCAAAGGTCCGAAACATGGCTGAAGCAGTTTTAAGATGAGAAATAAATCGACGTTTATTCAAGCTCTGAATCTGATCAGTTTTATTTGATGAAAAATCATACTTAAGGATGTTTTCTGTTTTATTTGCATGTTTTATTTCAGTTAATAACAGAAAAACTACAACCGCGACTTAACGGTCGTTTTGTGATGTAAGGTACAATTGGTATCGTTGTGTGGGATTATAGTCCCAGAGTTCCGTGGTATGTTGGTTAACCCTCGATCTTGCATAACCATGATAACGAAGGTCGTGGGTTCACTGGCAATTCTTAAAATACCACGACGTCCTTAAGGATTTTCTCTACCAGGTTGCAGTAAGAGATACAATCGATTGTACGTTACAATTGATTGTAAGTCAGAAAATGTGCGCGTTTCAACAAATCAGATTTGCGTATTTAGTCACATGTTCTGAATTGCAATTAATTGCAACATTACACTCGATTGCATCTCTTTCTGCAACGGCGCCCTGGTGTTTGAAGGAGGGTTGGTAGTTTGAATGAGTGATCGGTAGTCAGAGATGATGTTTGAAAGTCATGAATGCATCTGTGCATAGCCTGGCTATAATACTAGTGCCAAGTTGCAGAAAGAGATACAATCGATTGTAAGTAACAATTAATTGTAAGTCCGAAAATTTGCCGTTTCAACGAATCAGATTTGCGCAGTTAGAACACATGATCTGACTTACATTTAATTGTAACTTTTACAATCGATTTCATCTCTTTCTGCAACGGGGCCCATGACTAAGAGAGTTGGAAATGTGCACGTCAAGTGCGGAGTGATTGTGTGTAATTGTAAATGATGTAAAGCGCAAAAAGAGATGATCAATCATAATGGGCGAAATTCGAATCGCTACGCGTAAAGTTGGTATGGTTGCAATATCAGTATACCATGTACATACTTATACTGAAGCACAGGTGTAAATAAAATGTATTTACAACTGTGCTGTTATTTTAAGAGTAAATTAAGAGTAAATGTTTTTTGTCTACAATTATTAGTATCTAGCGGTGTGAGAAACAAGTTTAAATAATGTTAGAATAATAACCTGTCTCATGCTTCTAATGTTAATACGAATACAACAAGGTATTCGATTTTGAGGATTTGGACAATGTTACTAGATCCCTTTAAGAAAACGTTTAAACGAAAACATATTCAAATTTGTTTCGTAGTTACTATATTTGTCACAATGTAGTCACTATATTTATAACCACTTTGTTCATCATGCAGGTATTTATCTGAGGGCTACTTGAAATATAATTGATGTCTGTTGCATAAATTGTGCGATGTGTTTTGTTAATTTGATTTTGTATTTGTGTAAGGCGCATTGAGAGTCAACGTGACTATTATGAGCTATATAAGCATACATTAATATTTTGTATTAAGTATTATAATTTTTATTAAACATGATAACATAACTAAATGAAATTATACTCAAATTTAAACATTGAATAAACTGTTAAATTAAACCATATTAAAGGCATATCAAACAAGTTCTTTTGAATCTAAATTGTACATACTAAAACGTTCCTGCTATCATTGAACATTATATTTCACCATGATTAAATCAGTAATGGTCATATTGTTGTCATTCAAATAACAACCGTTTACGAGAATGGGCGCTTTTCAACCCCCAAAATTAAGAAAACTTTTAATGAGATTCTCTGTCTGAAATCAACGTTTAACAGAGGGATTCATATACCGTATCAGCCTCAATGTACACACAAAGAAATAAAGGTTCAAATGTGCACACTTAAGGGTGCAACACGCTGCTACAACTATAGCAGCACCTTTAAAAGTGCAATTTTGCACCAAAAGTGAGGTCTGCACCCTAAAGGTGCCAACACGGCTACTTTGGGGGTGCAGAATTGCGCCCTTAAGGGTGCTGCTATTGTAGCAGCCTTTTGCACCCCAATTGTACTCTAATTTCATAGTGTGTAAAGGCTATGTTGGTTGGTATACTGTTTACGACTCGACAGGTAGGGTTTTATACATAGGAACTATTTAATTGTGAATACAATCCAATGACCGCGTTTCGTAATGACTTAATCGTTGGCTATTTCAAGCGTATCTTAACGACTTTTGACGGAAACAATTGTGTTTTTGGTTTGTAAATATTGTGCTTTTTAAAAATCTACATTTTGGCCTTCTTGTACGTGTTAATTAATTATTTTCAAGCCTAATAACCAGAATTGTATTATATTTAGATAAGATATTAACTATTTGCATTTGTATCCTCTCGTTATCCCATTAATGATGTATGTATTGTCTCCATATCATGCCCCGGTACAAACGTAAGAAGGCATGCAGTTTCATAAAAGCTTACGAAGCTGCGATGTATTAAAGGGGTAGTTCAGTTTTGCTATAGAGGGCGCTGCACGAAAAAAACAATTGTGAGATAATGATTTTACTTTGCTCATTCTTATTTATTTACTATATTTCTGGTCAGTTTCCTTTACATTTGAATAACATAAAGGTTTCTCCAATCATTTAAAAAGATTGGGTGAATTTAAAACAAGTTTAGAAGTTTGTAGATTTCGGAGGTTGATATAGGTTTTCCCGCTCAATTTCGCGATTGTGTCAATCGAATTCTCGCTACCCCAAATAGCGATTATCTCGAAATCCGATCGAAATCCCGAAAACACGCATGGAATTGTGGAATAGCTTTTAGTCATACCAACTTCCTGACTACTGCGTGGACGCGTCGTGTGCATGTGTGCGGCGCGCGGGAGGCGTTTATTTTTTCCGTAACCGGCCCGGGATATGTATACATGTACTGCATACAAACGCATTTGAGACGTGTGGTCGATAGCTTTTAATTAATGCATTATATTTTGTGTGAGTTACGCTGATTGCATCCATTTCGAGCGTGTGCGAATGATGGGCACGCGAGCCGTGACGGTACCGGAAGTGGGAGTGACGACCCGCAAAGTGGAAAAAAAGTCTCGTCTCGCGAATTTCGAGATTTTCGGACCTATTTAAGATAGCGAGAATTGATAATAGGAGCAAACGAATTCGCGCGATTTGCAATCGCCGTACTAATAAAGCAGCATTCGAATTCGTCAATAGTCGTTCAAAATCACGTAGGAGCAAGTGAATTTGCACAAAGTGCATACCTTTTCATCAATGGTCATTCGAATTCGCGAAAGGCCGTTGACAGTTGGCTGCACATTCGCGAATTCGAATGCCCATAAATGAACTTATGTGTCTATTCACGAAAGCGTGTGCGTATGCATGAATTCGCATGCACTTATTCGGAATTTGGAAGACCGATACCAACGATTACGCGGCAACGCGCGAATTCGAATGACCCTAAATGAATTCGATTGAAAAAAGTGCAAAATTGAGCGGGAAAACCTATATTTGTATAGTAATATTTGTGTTCTGTGTGTAATCCGTAATGTCATACAATAACAAATCTAACTGAACTGTGCGTAAACATTGCACATCATTTCACTTTTCATGAAAATAAATTGTTGCTCTACTCTTAATGCTGTATGGTACGTTAGAGCAAGATTAATTCTGCATGGATTTACGATATAGCTTGATGTCGCAAACTAATTAAAAAAAAAAAAAAAATTGAACATTTATTTACAGATATGACTGGCGAGTTATGTTGTGGAATCACAGATTGTGGCAGATTGTCATTCCTGAAGGGTGCCATATATATAATATTCAGATAAACTTGGCAAAATCAAAGGTCTTGAATTGAAAATCGAAAATTACTCTAACTTTCAGAGGTGGGTTTCTAAATTTGATATTCTTTCATTCAATACAAACTGATGCTTGGATAAACCTCCCATTTAACGCGCACACGCCGCAAGATTCGTTAAAGCCCAATACCAGTTTGGGGAAAGTAGCCGAAAACATATTGATCAATATTGTTGAATAAGTATCTAAATGGGACTTGTGTGGTAAAATCCGAACCTAAGCATCGTTAAATACAGAAATATCGGAAGAAATCTAATACCCGCCCGTGAAAGATTCGTTAATAGAGGGGACCACCAGGCAAAGAACAACACATAATTATATGTTTTGGTACCGTTTTGTGATATCAAATAGATACCCAACATTTTGCAAAGGGTTGTGTAATTCATAAACAAAGCAATTAATATCCACCACTTACGGAACCACTACAATTTCCTGGTTCCGTACAGGCCAAATATTTGCGAGTGCGCCAATGCTATTCACGCGTACGTTTGGAGACAATAGAATCCCGGGCGATTCGTTCGCTCTGGACGAATTAGTCTCGTACATTCAGACCCATGAACGCATGCTTTAGAATGGTGATGCGTTTTCCAATTATATATATTTTTTTCTGGAAACATATTTGTGTGAACTTGTTGACTCTCATTTATAAGAATATTATTTTTGGGTGGTGGTACCCTTTAACATCTGGCATATTTTTTGCACTTACGGGCGAAATCGCCAGGGCCCATATTCATACAAGTCCGCTAGCTTAGTTTCTTGCTTAGTCTATTTTGGATGACGTGGCTAAGAATTCAACACAAGATCTTTCAGTTGCTAACTAGGGTAAACCTAAAGGATACCTAAGGCTTGCCCAGCTAACCCTAGTGGGGTACTAGGAAAACTGTTTGTTGCTCAATAAACAGCACATCTTAAATACAAGGAACTATAAAGCTAGCAGGGTTTTATGAATATGAGGCCTGGTTATGAAAACATGGCATTTACCTTGTGAGTTCATGAAAAGCGCCCTTGCTGTCTTCTATTAAACTATTATGGTTTGTTATGATCTGTGTATGTGTTGATAGATAAGATTAAAATAGGAGAAATTTCTATCTGTTCCTTCAATCAATTTGTTGTCGTTTTGTATCATGTATTCATGATCCATGTGGAACACGTGTCAGTTTGTGTGTGTGTATGTACGCGTATGCGTGTGTATGTATGTGTGTCACATTTATATATTATGATAGTATCATCATCATCAAGTTCAGGTGTAAAGCGCTGCTGTGGTCTTCACGAGAGCACGCCATGCAACTCTGTCTTCTGCCAAGTGTGTTGCACCCTTCATTCCTTCCCCGGACACTCTCTTGATATCGTCAGTCCAAGATGTAGGTGGACGACCTCTACCACGTTTTCCTTCGATTGCACCTTGCAGTATTCTTTTCTCAATTCCTTCAGTTCTCCTAACGATGTGCCCAAAGTACTTTAGTTTTCGTTCCATAATTCCCCTTCTGATAGTTAAGTCCGTACCAATCTTGTTCCGAATCCATACATTTGTCTTCCTATCTTGCCAAGACACCTGTAAAAGCCTTCTGTAGCACCACATCTCAAAAGCGTCAACTATTTTTCTGTCGTTCTTTGTCATTGCCCAAGACTCGCATCCATAGGTAGCAATGGAGAATGCAGTTGCACGAAGAAGTCGAACCTTCAGATCGAGTGACAGGCCTCGGCTTATAACTATTGTAAATTCATTGTTGTCTGATTTTAATGTATAACAACCAATGCGTGTGTGTGTATATGTGTGTGTGGGTGTTTGTATGTGTTTGTTTGTTTGTTTGTTTATTTTATTTATTTAATCACGGTATATACAATAATAAAATGCCCGCTTTCAGCTACAAGCTGTTTTTCAGCAGGGCCGTGAGACAAAAGAATACAGAAATACATAAAATAATACAAAATATTAATTACAAACAAGTTATTTAAACAGGGGGAAATAAAACATATTTACAAAGATTGGGGTAATAATAATTTACTAATCAGAATGAACGAGGAAACCAATAGGCATAAGTATATACATGAGTAAAACAATCATTGAACAACTAATATGCACATGAATTATAAATCTAGTATGGGTAGCTTCATAATTTCCTTTTTAAATATCTTAACGTCGTGTATAATTCGTAAATAAATAGGTAGAATGTTAAACAGTTTTGATGCATCATATAATGGGCTATTTCGAATAAAGTTTGTGCGGGGTCGAGGCAATTCAATTTGGGTGTTTACATGTCGCAATCTATAATCTAAGTGGGGTTTTAACTCTATGCGGGATGTGTGTGTGCGTGTGTGTGTGCGCGCGTGTGTGTATGGGTCTCTGTGTGTATTCTTATGCGTGTTTGTGTGTGTATATCTGTATGATTGTCAATCAGTAATCGAAACAAACAATCAAAGAAGCTACTAAACACACGGGCAAATAGATAACAACACAGCGTAAACGTTTCCCTCTTTAATTGGCAAAATTTGATTTCTTATAAAATACTATACAAGCCCCATATTCGAGTCCAGCGAGTTTATCAGTATTATATATCTGAGATGCAGCCTGTTAGATAATATATTTATTTTGTTTGCGACAATAATGAGAAACAATTACTATTATACTAGTAACGATATTGACAAAAATAACTATTTGTATTAATTTATTCAGTATTTTTGTGATTATGATCATCATGTATATCTTGAGTGCCAAGCTCGCATTTTTGCACCACACAATGCACACACATGCCATAGAGCTGTACAAGCCCTGGCACTCAAAGTGTAGATCAATGACATTATTAACAACGCTACTTTAATAATGGCTACTACTTCCTTTACTACGAATCATGTATATAGCATGACCGTTAACGTAAATATGATGATGATGATGATGATGATAGTGATGATGATGGCGATGACGATGGCGATGATAATGATGATGATGATGGTGATGATGATGATGATGATGATGATGATGATGCTGAAGATGATGATGAAAATGATGAAGATGATGATGATGATGATGATGATGATTATAAACAAGGACGACATACAATAAGCTAAAATTTTCATAATCATAATCATGACGTACAGCTTGATTTCAAATTAAAGAGTAAGAAGATAATTAAAACAGAATATTGTATAAGATTATCGAATGTTGTCAAAATGAATTGATGGCGATGACGATGGCAATGATAATGATGATGACGATGATGATGATGATGATGATGATGATGATGATGCTGATGATGAAGATGATGATGATGATGATGATGATGATGATGATGCTGATGATGAAGATGATGATGATGATGATGATGATGATGATAGTGATGATGATGGCGATGACGATGGCAATGATAATGATGATGATGATGATGATGATGATGATGATGTTGATGCTGATGATGATGAAGATGATGATGATGATGATGATGATGAAGATGATGATGATGATGATGATGATGATGATGATGATGATAGTGATGATGATGGCGATGACGATGGCAATGATAATGATGATGATGATGATGATGATGATGATGATGATGATGATGATGATGATAATGATGAAGATGATGATGATGATGATAATGATTATAAACAAGGACGACATACAAAAAGCTAAAATTCATTTTCATAATCATAATCATGACGTACATCTTGATTTGAAATGAAAGAGTAAGAAGATAATTAAAACAGAATATTGTATAAGATTATCGAATGTTGTCAAAATAATTGACCATATAGTTTTCATTTGGTTAAAGGGATAGAACAGTTTTTGTCAAACTGAGTGTTAGTATCCAAAACTCGCACCATAGCATTACTATTAGTTGTAATTACAAACCACTGATGAGAATTCGGGCCATATCTTTAAAGTCGTTATGTATACGGTCGCTTTTAATATATATCACATTGAGGAGCCATGTATTTAACGACTTTAAAGTGATTCAGGTAAAGTGTCAGATATTGCACAAAATGACATTTGAGACTTCAATCCTATATCAATATCATTGTAAAATACAATTGAAAGATTTGTGAAAGTTTGAAAGAAAACGAACACTGTTAACCAAGTGAAAAAAGCGAATATTGAGTTCATATTTTATCACCGAATACTGATGGCCTGTCATGGATTTGTAGCAGTGATACTTGTAATCAGCCGTTGACGATATCCGCACTCGTTTATGTTTACAGACTGTATACAGAATTCGTGGAATTTGCGCACTTAGGATCAAAGTTCAGTAGCGTCTTGAATGTTTCCCACGCGTGCTAGCTGGCTCGGACCATAGACTTTTCTGGGACGTGTTTAGCTACAACAATTCTACTTTTTTTGAAAAGCGTTGATCAACTCTTTTGAAATAATGATTTTCAATGATAATTATCTTCATACTAAAGGGACATTCGAAAAAATCTAACCCTATTTTATTCTTCTCTTACCATAAGCTAAACAACAAGGCAGAAGAGAAACGAGGAAGCTCCAAGTATTTTTCGTTAGACACTTTACCTGGATCACTTTAAGCTCGCTCGCCCACCCCCCCCCCCCCCCCATATGTTACGCCACTACCATTACAACTAGCACATCTAACAAATATGCAGGGGCCCGCGGAATTGGGGGGGGGGGGGGGGGCTGGGGGCTGCAGCCCCCACCTTTTTGGCTTAAAAAACAAATTACATAAGCATAAATTAACAATTATTTACTAAATGATACTCATTGTGGTGTGAGATGGGTTGTGGTGGGAGGGTGTGGTGTTCAACTCCTGCATTATACCATTATGTAATTAAATTCTTCCAAAAAGCAGTTGACTATAGACTAATGAACTTTATACATGTCATTAAAAACATTCATAATCCGTAAAATGCAGTGTAGGAGAGAAATAAGAAACATTTGAATTATTATAGTGTATGATTAATAAGCCTCTTTTGATTTCATTCTAAGAGTGAAATTTATAGTATTAAAAAAAAAACACTTGTATCTAATAATTAAATGTGATATTAAAAATGTAAATTACTACAATGTCTTCTGAAAGATTTTAAACAAATGGCAATGGCAAAAGACAAGAGAAGGCAATAATAACAATAATGTACTTCATTATAGTTAGTACCAATTCCTATAAACATTCAAAAACATTTACATATAGGCATGATCACTTGCATGCCGGCTACACTGAAATAATTATACTTATTTAGTTGCATCTGGTTCACTGGACTAATAAACTTTATACAATATTGCATAAAACAATGCATACATGTACCATTATGTAATTAAATTCCTCCTCCAAAATGAAGTTGACTAGCCTAATGAACATCATACATTATGTAAATAAATTCTTACATAATCCTAAAATGCAGTGTAGAAGAAAAAAGAAACATGGTGGCATACACATTTTTAATTATTATAGTATATGAATGGTTCCCCTCTTTGATTTCATTCTAAAACCCGACCGATAATTATGCTCATTTTATGAACATGTTATCACTTTATTTACGTGTATTATACATAACAAACAAATGGTACATGTGGGTCTAATGGTTGGAATGTCTGTTGTATACATCATTGCCATTTAGAACAAAGGATTGTCTAAAATGGTTCCCGCGGGTTTGTAGAGTAAAGTCTAAAACCTGACCTGTTAAACCGGTTACCGCGGGTTTGTAGAGTACAAAGTCTGAAACCTGACCTGTTAAACTGAACAAAATAATACCATGGATCTTTAACAGCAAGCGTTTATCATACAATGTACCGAAGAGTGGTAGATCTGTGTTTGTGACACGCCTGGCCAATTTAATCGGTCTATCTAATTCTTTTTTCACATTTTCCTTAGACAAATTACCAAAGGTACATAGACAATTGTATGTGAGCACACTTTGAATGAGAGACTGATGAAACAGTACCATGATGGTCCTATCTACTCTAAATTCCTTTAGTTTCCTCAAGAAATATACTCTTAGTCTGAAAGCGTATTAAAACGCTGATTCTGAGCTACTTTAAAATAACCAAATTTAATCTGAAAATCTATTCATCTGCTAATCATTTTACAAGGAAATGTTACAATAAATTACAAGAGTTGCAATGTTTTTCCAAAGACGCAATACAGTTGAATAATTATTTGCACATATAAACGTATTAACAACACAATACAGAAAAGATATCTTGAAAAACAATACTGACTTACAGGATTCAATGGAACATGTGCAATTCAGTTGTGTATACTGCAGGACATGCAATAATACATTTCAATTCAATTCCATTTTAGGTCAATTAAAGGGATAGTTGAGTATTGGTCAAACTTAACTTTAGTAACCAAAACCTGCACGATTACGGTACAAACTAATAGTTATTACTTCACCATGCTCGAAAAGTATACACAATTACAAACCACAATATAAAACCCCTGTTATCATTCAAAAAGAGCCGTTACAACTCGAAGTGTCAAATTAACTCTAGAGAACGACAGCGCGAAGAACTAGCGTTCTAGGTCCAATACGGGACTGTTGTGCAGTGCGCGGTAATAGTACGTGTAGTATGTACATGTATTGCAAGCCCCGTTTGTTCGCCTTTCGTTTCGGAGTCGCGCTAACACACGGATACAAGTCCATGAGGCGCATATATCACTGTTTTTTTGCGGAATGGAGGGAAAAATCATAATCTTAATCCACCCGATAGTTGGATCACATATTGGAGAGTGAATTGCTGGTAGTACCGTATCATATGTATAGTTTTAAGCACAATTAGCGTGCACACAAATATTTAGTTTCAGTTCTCTATAAGGAGGACCTAGATCGCTAGTGACTCGCGCTAGCGTTCTCTAAAAAGTGATACCCGGGTGTCAACCACTTTTATATGATATTTTGAAATCAAATTTCACAACAATGAGAGCATTTTAATGGAAATTATTAGTATTTCCCATGTTTTTTTCGATGATCTTTCATATGGAATTGAAATCAACCAAATCCGTTACAATTAATGTTGGGGGGGGGGGGGGCACTTTGGAAATTACCAATACTCAACTATCCCTTTAACTTTAAGTTTGTTGTGATTCTGTTGATTCGGACATGGCGCGGGCCCTCTTTTATTGGCAAACCTAATGAACATTTCCTCCTTAGTCTACCGACCATGTCTGTCATTCATGGGCGGATCTAGATTTTTGCTAAGGGGGGGGGGGGTTTGACCAATGACCAATCGTCCACGAGCCGCGTAGCGGCGCGGCGATTTTGTTTTGCTATTTTGAACCCCGTAGTCTTTTTGCTAATGGGGGGTGGGGGGGGGGGGGGGGTTGACCCAATGACGATGCGGAGCATCGTCCTCGAGCCGCGAAGCGGCGATTTTTTTTGCTATTTTGAACCCCCGTAAGTGATGTCTTTTTGCTAAGGGGGGGGGGGGGGTAGACCAAATGACGATGCAAAGCATCGTCCACGAGCACGAAGCGGCGATTTTTGTTGCTATTTTGAACCCCCGTAAGTGATTTTTTCCACATCACATTTTCACTTGGCAGCCCAAGGGGGGGGGGGGGGGGGGGGGGTTAAACCCATGATGGCGTTTTTCTATGCACATCGCATTTCACTTGGCAGCCCAAGGGGGGGGGGGGGGGTTAAACCATGATTGCGTTTTTTCTATGCACGTCACATTTTCACTTGGCCGCCCAAGGGGGGGGGGGGGGTTTAAACCACCCACTAACCCCCCCCACCCCCCACCCCCCGTAGATCCGCGCCTGGTCATACGACAAAATAATGAGCGGAAATGTTTGTACACGACTGAAAAATCCTCACTCAGATTTTGTATATAAAATTTGAATATGTTCTAAAGAATGAAGCGTAATATTGAATAAAAAAGATCTGGTATAATATACCTCTATTGATACTGGAAAGCAGCAAGGCAGCAAGGCAAAAAGGACCGATAGATTTGCCGATGAGTTTGGCCGTTCCAGCAAACCTTCCTAAAACCCTTTAAAGGGGACCACCAGGCAAAGAATACATAATTTTATATCTTGTTACCGTTGTGTGATATCAAATAGATGCCCAACATTTTGCAAAGGGTTGTGTAATTCATAAATAATGCAATTAATTACGGAACCATTATAGCCTCATGGTTCTGTATGCGCCAAACTCTATTCACGCGTACATTTGGGAGAAAATAGAATCACGGACGATGCGTTCGTCTTAGACAAAAGGTAGTCTTTGTATGCGTACCCATGAACACATGTTGTAGTATGGTGATCCTTTTTTTCTCCAATTTGTTATTGTGAAATGGACTTCAAAAAATGTTAACTTTTATTTGTAAGAATATTATTTTTGGGAGGTGGTAACATTTAAAGGACCTAAAGAATACAACGTACTTTGACACTTATTCCATAGTTGATGACTTGAAACATAGATCTGCCGAAAAAAAAATCCATGAAAATAAACACATTAGAGATTTAAGACGTTTTCTGATGCCAAATCTCACTTAGCAGCTAGTTTACGCCCCACCCACATTTAGGGTCCGGAATCGGCAGCGTGATCGACATGTGATTGACAATTCATTGGCTGCCTTACGTCATGATGCGTCATGTACAGAATTGAGTTCATTAGTCGGTTCTGTAGATGACGTCACATTTTGGCGATTTAAAAGGGGCGTTCCCATGACAATTAAATATTTACTAATTACCCCAAAATTGATTGATTTCATGAGAAATGACTGCCAAATTCTTTTTCTCAGGAAAAATTACATATAGAGAGCCGAATTGTGAAAATTAGGCCATCTAGACGCTGTAGTTCCTTCAAGATGAGATTTACATGTAATCGAAGAACATGTCATATTCCCAGCTACCGTTTTCCGCTTTGCTCTTCAGCTTTAGTTCGTTCCGTCTGTGAGCCAAGAAGCAGCTGATGAACTCTGGCCCCAATGCATCTACGATGACGTCATCTTCCTGAAGAGCCGTCATGGCGTCCTCCATATTGTTGGGTAGCAATGACGTCCCAGGCAGACTGTTCTGCGAAGGAAGACCCTTGACAGCAGGCGGAAGTTTTAGTTGCTTGGAGATCCCGTCCACACCCAGCCGCAACCGTTGCAGCCAGAGCGATGTAAGGGTTGCATGCACTGGCGCCCATCCTGTTTTCTATGTACGTACCATCCTGTTCGTTGACCTTCACCCGGATGGCGCAGAAGCGGTTGTCAAGACCCATGTGGCATTGACTGGAACGCTTACGTTTGGAATAACTCTCTTGAGGCAGTTGATCGTTGGGGCACATAGCAGAGAGATGGCAGGTGCTATGGGCAAGGAGACCTGCTACCCAGTGCTGACCTGTTTCGGTCAGACCTGTAGGGCTGTAAGCGTCAATGACAGACTGCTTTCTTTCAGAGTCCCAGAGCGAGTGGTTTAGGTGACACGAGCTTCCGGACTTATCCGGAACGGTTTGGACATGAAGCTTGCAATGTATCCGTTCTTGATTGCCATTTCCTTAATGCCTGTTCTGAATGTAAAAGCGTGATCTGCTGCTTTGATTCCAAACTCTGGTTTGAACGTGATTTCAATTTGCCCTGGTCCGGCTTCCGTCATGCCACAGTCTACATCCACACCGGCTGCAGAAATCCCATCCATGAACGTCTGCAGGATATCTTCATAGGCAGCGAAAGCAATCGTAGACCAGGTGTCCTGTCATTGTTGATCGGGATCCTTGTCACCTTATCAACCAGATAGAATTCAAAATTGCACGCGCTCAATAGCGAGATGCCCATCTTGGAAAGCCGTTCCAACTGTCTCCTTGCAACAACACGGGATGCATTTCAAGCCTCGGCTCCATGAGAACACGCGCTGTTCGCTTGCTCCAAGGCAGCACCTGGAAGGTACTGAGGTCTGGGAAACACATGATGTCTGGGCATCCTAGATTCCCCCTATAGGTCTGGTCCCCGTTCGAGTCGCCACGAGGGTCGTTGGAAACGATTCCCAGAGGCATGCCGAGGCCTCTCTTTGCCTTCTCCTTGAAGTGTCGCGCCGGGACCGTCTTGGAGCGTGAGGTGCCATAAAAACAGGTCTGCTCAAACCTGACATAAGCGATGTCTTCCTTTTTAATCTTCTCCACGATCGATGGGATATCTATTTTGCAGACTTAGAGATGCTTCTGTGAACAGATGAGAAAAGTATAAAGATTTGCTTTGAATTATAGCTATGGAAGAATGCAAGAACAGCCAAACATTAATCGAGAGGTGCCTAGAAGTAGGTCTGCTCAAACCTGACATATATAGGCGATGTCTTTATTTTCAATCTTTTCCACGATTGGCGGGATATCTATTTTGCAAGTTGGTTATGCCTGTACATAGACGAGGAAAGTGAAAAACTGTCATACCGTATACAATGTGCCCCTCTCTCCCCCCCCCCCCCCCCCCCCCCAACAAAAAAACGGAATGGGATACTTCCCATAAGAGAGGAACAAAATGGGTAGGGAATTTGTCACTGAGAAAGATGACACCAAAAATAGCCATTTTGGTAGAGTATTTTTCGTTGTAGGGCGCCATAAGTGGCACCATGTCAGATTCCATTTTGTGTTCATTTTCAACATAATTATGTGCCTTCTAACTAAATCGCCCTTTATACCAGCTCGCCATAGCATAATGCAGTGTACACCTTTGTTAATGTGCATTCGAGAGAAGGGGCAAGTTTGACATGGGTATGTTGGGGGAGCCTCCCGAACATGTCTGGTAAGCCCTGGTCACAATGGACCTGCCACACAGGTTCACAACGACAGTTTGGAGGATTTCGTCATGTTCGTGGCTTGATTTGCGATGTTGTACGACAGTCGTACTAATAAATGGGTGTTGTGCGACGAAAAATCTGTCGTGGCTTAAAATTCAGACTACCTTATTTTATATCACGACAGATCCACGGAATGTTTTCGGTTTGTTTTTCTGGTGTCGTGATATCATCATACTACACTCGTACGAACAATTAGTTGTTTAGGTGTAATTTCTTGCGACAATCTCACGACAATTGCATGTCATTCGTGAGATTGTCGTGAGATAATCCCAAGAAATCCGTTTGAAACCAACTACTTCGTGCGATGATCGTACGTAATTCGCACGATGCTCTCAAGTTACTCCTAGATTACAACGAAAGTATCTGACTTCTCTGCCTGTTCCTGTCCTGAAAGTATCTATCATTCTGACTCCCAGGATGAAATTCCAGTTGAAATTCTAATTGGTACCCATTGAATTCAATGGGTACCCATTGAAACCAATTGGTACCCATTGAAATTCTAATTGGTACCCATTGAATTAAATGGGTACCCATTGAAACAAATTTTACCCATTGGAATTCAATTGGTACCCATTGTTTCATTTTCCATATATGCTCTTCGATTGCCAATTGATTTCAATTAGTAATGTTCAATGGGCAATTTTCAATTGGTACCAATTGATTTCAATTGGTAATATAGTAAATGGGAATTTCACCCTGGGCTAGTTCCACGACAGTCGAACGAAATTTAACCAGAAAATGTAAATTTCCTACGACAAATTCATTGTGGGTTTCATTGTGACCTGGGAGATGTTTCACAAAGGTTCTAAGTTGGACCTAACAATTATGGAAAGCCATTTGTAGCCTTGGAATAAAACATATTCAAAAGCAAAACAATACAAGTATCGAGACTTCAAACAAAACTTTATATCAATACATTCAAGGCTCCTTGATAATAACAAATATGACTGATTTCAATCAAAATCTATGCATTTTAAAAGAACTGTTCCAACAATGTTACAAAGAAACTAACGGCTTTCCATAATAATTAGTTCCAACTTTAGAGTTAAGTTCAACTTTGAATCTTTGTGAAACACCCCGAGGGCTGTATGGCATCATCAATGATGATGCAGGAGAGGCTACAATCTACAAGTCACAAATTAGCAGCATTATTGCTGCCAAAATAGAGGGTGAGGTGGCAGGATCCATCGGTAAGTTGTTCCAGTCTCTGATGGTTCTGGGAGAGAACGATGAGGTGTAGGCTTGACTGGTACATGATGGAGCAATGATGCGAGATCAGTGCCCCCTGGTTGAAGATGTTGATTTGCTGAGGTATTGTTGCCAGTTGATATCAACAAGATCAAAGCGGATGCGATACAGCATGATGAGACGGCTCTGAAAACGTCCGTTTGCGAAAGTTGGCCATTGCAGTTTGTTGATCATGGCTGTGACACTGCTGGTACGGTTGTAGTCAGCACAGACGTAACAGGCACTTCTCCGCTGAACCATTTCAATCTTGTTGACATTCATCTGGATCCCATGCTGTTGCAGCATGTTCCACGATCGGTCGAACATAGGACCGAAGTAGGTAGCTTGTTTGATATTTGGGTTGCAGCGTCCAAGGTTATGACGAAGGAAAGCGCAGACAGAATATGCTTTTTTGACTGTGACATCAACGTGGGTGTTGAAGTTCAACTTCTGGTCGATGTGGACACCAAATTACTTGGCATAGTTGACTTCTTCCAGATGATGACCATGGATGTTGTACTGATCGACAACTGGGTTCCTCTTCTTTGTCACTCGCAAGACTAGGCACTTGGAAGGATGAAACTCCATCTTCCATGTGTTCTCCCAATGTTGGATTCTATCCAGATCTTCTTGGAGCTCTTCACAGTCTTGGATGGATTTGATGGGCCTGTAAAGTAGACAGTCGTAGAGCTGAGATGTTGAATAGTGGATGCTATCTGGCAGGTCATTTATGTAAATGATGAACAGCAGGGGACCCAAGACACTGCCTTGCGGCACGCCAGAAGTCACTCGTGCTTCACTATTGAGTTGTCTTCCTATAGCAACTTGTTGAGTGCGGCCTGTCAAGAGGTCCTTGACCCATTTAAGGGTGGGTCCACGTACACCGTAGTGGTCCGCCTTGAGTAATACTAATATAATAATATACTCGATTTGTATAGCGCCTAATATGATTGATAATCATCTCTAAGCGCTTTACGATAGTTATACCCCAGTCATAGGATACAATGCAAACCAGCACACATTGTGTGCACCATCTCCACTCCATGGGGAGCATTCCTTCCAAGCGGCTCATGGGCATTGAGAAGATCTTTCACATAAAGGCTTTCACCTCCTACCGGGTCCCCAATTACCTGGGTAGAGAGCAGCAATGAGGATTAATTGTCTTGCTGAAGGACAAACGCAATGGGCATACTCCGGGTTCGAACCCTCGGAATCTCTCGCTTGGAAAGCGAGCGCTCTACCAATCTTGCCACATCACATCCAGGAGTAGGAGTTGCTGGTGAGAGACTTTATCAAAGGCCTTGTGTTACGGACTGGCAGTCCGTCACCTTCAGCACACTCCAGAAATATCAAAATAAGTAAACAATAGACGAAATGAACACACAAAACTGCCGAGATGTGACTTGAAAAGCAACCATGTTAATAATCAACATCTCGTGCCTATGGCACGCTTAATAACACAAATCGGCTATGGGAAGCCGTCACACTTGGCAAAGTCAAGTTATATGACGTCATACTGTCCTTTGTCTTCAAGTCCTCTGGCAAGGACATTCATGGTAAGAATAATTTGAGTCTCACACGACCGACACTTCCTGAATCCATGTTGATGGTTGGACAGGATGTCATGCTTGATGAGGTGATGGATGCCACCACAGTGGACTATGTGTTCACATAGTTTGCAACGAATAGACGTCAGCGAAACTGGCCTGTAATTTGCAGGTGACGATCTGGATCCCTTCTTGAATATGGGTACCACATGTGCTTTCTTCCATGGTGATGAAATTCTGCATTGATGAAGAGAGGCTTGAAAGAGCAAGGAAACTGCAGTGGAGGATGCCTCCTTCCTTGAGAGGAGCAACACCAGTCCTGTTGGATCACCCCTGATCTCAGTCGACCAGGGGGGCGTTTGACAAAGATCATAAGTTGAACTTAACTCTTAGTTTAACTTATCTATTATGGAAAACCATGTGTGGCCTTAGAATATAATATATTCAAAACCAAGAATGCAAGTATTTTAGACTGTCATAAATTTTATATAAAAAACATGAAATCTCCTTGATAATAAAAAAATATAATGATTTAAATCAACATTTGATGCCTTTGAAAAAGGACTTTAAAAACAATTTTTCAAAGAAACTAATGGCTTTTCATACATTTTAAGTCCAACTTAGAGATAAGTTCAACTTAGGATCTTTGTAAAACACCCCCCTGATCTCAATCGACCTGATCTCAGTCGACTTTTGTTAGTTAAAACAGTCGAATGCACATTAACAGAGAGAGGTGTATGTATTGACTGCAGAAGGCAACGACGACTGGTGAGCCAGAAGGGTCATATGGATTATAATAAAGAGCAGCGATAGTGGATTAATTGTCTTGCTGAAGGACAATCGCAGTGGGTTGGATTCGAACTCGGGATCTCACGCATCGGAGAGCACGCGCTCTACCAATCATGCCACACCACATCCACCCTAAATCACTTATATTTGGGTTACATTACACTTGGAAAAAAATTGAACAGGTTTCTAGCCCAACTTACAATAACGCTCGTCGCAAAGCTCTTGAAGAGGAATCCCTTGCGGCTGTACCGGTTCCCCTCAACAATCAGGAACAGGAAGTCTCTGTCGGTCGTGACCTCCCCATCGATCCAACGAAACTAACTTATCTAAAATGTTTTTTGGTATAATTAGGAAAAACATTTCATGGGATTTCTAGCCAACTTACGATAGCGCTCATGGCAAAGCTCTTGAAGAGGAATCCCTTGTAGCTGTAACGGTTCCCCTCAAAGATCAGGAAGTCTCCATCTGTATCTACCTTCCCGCCGATCCGACGAACCGCATCCAGATTGAACAGCTTCTGGTCCGGGCGACATTTCTCCCGCTTCCTGGCCTGCGTGAGTGCGGTGCGCTGGATGCCGCGGGCCCGGGTGTAATCGATTCGCGGGAGCAGTTTGAGGACGACTTGGTTCTGTCTCTGGTCGACGTAGTCTACTTGCCCGAGGTCTTCTTTGAAGACACCACTTCTAGAAAAAGATAAATAAATTGGCGATCATTTTAATAATATTAATACTGATGATGTCAAGAACAGTGAAAATGATGATGACGATGATAAAGAAGAAGTTTAATGATTATGATTAGGAAGATGATGGTAATTGTCGATGCGCAGCAGCAGTTTGAGCGAAACTTGGTTCTGGGTTGGTCGATGTAGTCTACTCTCTGAAAACACCTCGTCTGGGGAAGAGGACAAACACGATGGATTCCGCGGGCCCGGGTGTAATCGATGCGCGGCAGCAGCTTGAGAATGACTTAGTTCTGGGATTGGTCGACATAGTTCACTCCCCCGAGATCCTCTTTGAATACACCACGTCTGAGAAAGGATACACAAATGGTGATGATTTTAATAATATAAATAATGACGATGTCAAGAACAGTGATAATGATGATGATGATGATGATGATGATGATGATGGAGAAGTTGTATTACTCTGATTAGGAAGATGATGGTCATTGTTGATGCGCAGCAGCAGTTAGAGCGAGACTTGGTTCTGGGTTTGGTCAAGATTTTCTTTAAAAAAACCTCGTCTGGGGAAGATGACAAACAAGTTTGGTTTGATTTAATAACATTTATACTGACAATATTAATAACGATGATGATGATGGTGTCGATGGTTACAATGACAATTATGATAAATTATGTTTTATTATGATTTAATGTTTTTTCATGACTTCATAAATTCTTGAAATTTTGAAAAATAAATAAATTAAATAAAATACAATTTGGAAATCAACCTGAAACTTTCATCTTACTTGAGTCTGACCCATGACTTGGTCTTGAGCATGGCCATTTCCTTGACGACCTTCAGAACATCGGTCATCTCTTTAAGGGGAACCAATTTCTGTGTCCACTGACCGATCCGTAGATTGCCCACTCCATTGATGGCTTGCTTGACGTGGGTCTGCTTGAACGACTCGATGTAGACATACCCTTTCAAGCCCTCGACTGCTACGACCGACTTGATTTGAAGAGGCTAGGAAGAAGAGAAAAGCATAATTACATTTGAAATCATTAAATCATTAAGGGTTTGCTTTACAAATAACTTGATGTAGACCCCTTCAAGCCCCCGACTGCTACGACCGACTTGATTTGAAGAGGCTTGGAAGAAGAGAAAAATATGAATTTTATATTACTGGCAACAATTTTCTGCAGTGAAAAAATTTCAATTATTTTACCGGGGGCTACTTTTCAAACTTGCCTGCATGAAAATTACACTCTAAAATTTGTTTTTCATTGAACTTTTTTGCAAATTTATGGGGGCTCCTTCATGATTTTTGGGGCACTTTTTGACATGTCGGGGGCGAAATCACCATGAGCCCCCGTGTATTTCTTTCCTTGATACTAACCTCCCCTCTTTTCTGGTAAGCGATAAACTTTCTCATGAGTTTGATGGCAGCTTCTTTCTCTTGACCGATAACACATTTGACCATCCATAAGTTGGGGTCCCTGAAAAAAAAGAGACAAAGATAGTTAAATTTCCATGTAAAAATGGCAAACTAAGTGATTTTTTATTACACAAATACAAATAAAATAGAAACTAGATGGATCTTTGACTGCACGCAGTCGTATGCCTCCGCCATTACGCGATTTATATGAGGAGAGTCACCTTTGACATAGCGACCCTTTAAATCTAATCAGTTCACTAATCAGTTCACTAATCAGTTCATCTAATCAGCTCCACTATGGCAGATGTATGTACAAAGTTATATGGCAATCTGTCAACCAAATCTTTAGATATCATTAATAAGAGCTATGATTCACATGAGCCCTAGCTGTGACCTATGATCTAATCACTTCATTCTCTCTTTAAGATACATTCATATACCAAGTTTGGTCACAATAAGTCAATTGGTTCTTGAGATATTGCGATAACTAGCTTTTTTCAGATATATAATGAGAACTGTAACTTTTAACCTTTGACCTCATGCCCTCAACATACAATTAGTTCATTACTTTCTCAAGATACATGCATGAACCAAGTTTGGTGACGATCCATCAATTGGTTCTTGAATAACAAGCTATTTTCACATATGTAATGAGCCATGTGACCTTTGACCTCATGACCCCAACATCTAATCAATTCATTGGCTTTTCAAGATACATGTATGCACCAAGTTTTTATGACAATCCATCAAATGGTTCTTAAGATATTGAGATAACGAGCTATTATTGCATATATAATGAGCCTTGTAACCTTTGACCTTTGACCTCATGACCCCAAATTCTATTCATTTAATTTGCTTTTCAAGATAAATTCATGTACTCAGTTTGGGGGAAATCTGTCAACCGGTTCTTGAGATATCGCGATAACGGGCTATTTTCGCATATATAATGAGCACTGTGACCTTTGACCTCATGACTAAAAAATCTAATCTGTTCATTGGCTCCTCAAGATACATACATGTACTATGTTTGGTGGAAATCTGTGAACCGGTTCTTGAGATATCGCGATAACGAGCTATTTTCCCATATATAATGAGCACTGTGACCTTTGACCTCATGACTAAAAAATCTAATCTGTTCATTGGCTCCTCAAGATACATACATGTACTATGTTTGGTGGAAATCTGTGAACCGGTTCTTGAGATATCGCGATAACGAGCTATTTTCCCATATATAATGAGCACTGTGACCTTTGACCTCATGACTAAAAAATCTAATCTGTTCATTGGCTCCTCAAGATACATACATGTACTATGTTTGGTGGAAATCTGTGAACCGGTTCTTGAGATATCGCGATAACGAGAACGGGACGTACAACCAGAAAACATAATGCCTCCGGCCACTTCGTGGCGGAGGCATACAAATATAACAATAAAATACAAATAGTACATGACACACGCGGTACCCCGGGGTACCGTTGTACCCCGGGGTACCGCGTTGTGTAGCGCCATCTTGTGTCCACTCGAAGTACAACCGTATTGCGTTGTGCATGCAGTGCAGCGCGCGCTTGTATGCACGCTATACCCCAGTACAGACCTAAAAATTAAATAAATAATTCAACAAAATGGCGGATACTTGTCTGGTACCCCAGGGTACCGTTTATGTCATCTTGACCATCCATAATTTGGGGTCCCTGAAAAAAAGACGCAGACAGTTACTTTTTCATTAGAAAATAGCAAACTTAGTGATTTGTATTACACAAATACTATAAAAAATATCTTCCTAATTCATGAATAAGCTAGTTCGTAGTTACAATCTGCGCATGCGCGTATTTACTTCCGGGTATTCGGATATTCCATCGATCGTGAGAATCAAAGGAGCCACACGTGCAATTGAATGCGAATTATTTGTTTACGTTTTTAAAATCTGGATCAGGATCAAAATCAGCACATCTTTTTTGTGAAATCTATTTTAAACTTTTGATCACAATACAAATATTTACCTCCGAAATTTTCGGCTGTCGTCTACAGCCTTCGTCAGCGATGTGACCCGACTTGACCTTTCGTGACGTAACGATCGATCAACGGGTCATAGACATTCGGTAGCTTGTATCGCCCCCCGTCTCGGTTCAGTGAAGGTTGAAAGGCCCGGATGTAGATTGCTTCCTTCACCCCTCTCTCGAAGTATCGAGCCTCCCTGTCCAAGATGCTGACCTCTTTCAGGTCTACTTGATGGCCAGGAGACTCGATATGGATGTGTTGTGAAACCTCCGATGCATACGAGCTGGGGCGTCGATGTTCCAGAAACCTTGTTTTGAGTGATCGCTCTGTTTCTCCGATGTATGATTCCTTGCAGATGCCTTTCGTTGTCTGTCCTTGGCAAGGAATCATATACACCACCCCCGTAGCGTTCTTCTTCTCGGTCTTGTCTTTCGGAGCTACTAAGAATTGGCGTAGTGTTCGAGTTGGTTTGAACGAGACTCTAATGCCAACTTTATTGAAGTTCCGTCGAAGAGAGGGTGAAGGAAGCAATCTACATCCGGGCCTTTCAACCTTCACTGAACCGAGACGGGGGGCGATACAAGCTACCGAATGTCTATGACCCGTTGATCGATCGTTACGTCACGAAAGGTCAAGTCGGGTCACATCGCTGACGAAGGCTGTAGACGACAGCCGAAAATTTCGGAGGTAAATATTTGTATTGTGATCAAAAGTTTAAAATAGATTTCATATTAACTACCAATACAGATGAACTTTCATAGTAATCTTTTTTGTATTCACCACATAAATGGTTAATAGCATAATATGTACTATTTCATAGAACAAGAACCGGTTTGATAGAATGTGTTATTCATGTGTAATGATGATATTTATTGATCAATAATTTCACCGAGCCTTGCTTGGCCTGGCTAGCACGCACTGGGTATGTACATGTTCAATTATTGAACGGTACAGTGTACGTATGGGCGGTATGGTTATCTCCAGCCTTGTAGCATTATTGCGTGTGAATGATCTACCTGGATCATTCACAAGAAAGTTGATTACAAGAAAGTTAATTTGGAGAAAAATCGGTAACTTCTTGAAGATATTTCATATCAAATGTGCATTCTTTATGAATTTAAGCAGCTGCACGTATAATTTCCAATTTGATTTTATGCATCTAATGTTTGTTTTATGCTGTCAAACTAAAATTATCCGGTAATATGACATGATACCATACACAATAGATGTACGTTGATGGATTATCGGACTTTGACCTGTGACGTCACCCAAGCTTCATGGTCTAATTACGAACTGGCTTATTCAAAACGACTTGTAAAGGAAGAGTTCAAGACTTACTTGACTCACGGCAAAGGCCCCTGTTGAGCGGTGGAGGTCCTCACTACCACAGCCACATCTCAATTCATAGAATGGAAATAGGTTTAAATGGAAGGGTTGAGAACTTACTTGACTCCCGGTGTGGTGCTAAATCCGTGACCTGCGAAATCCGTACCCAGTCGCAAATGCGCATGCGCTTAGACAGTTATGGTGCGCGTCTTGCGAAAATCGTGACCATTATTACGCCGCAATTTAATACTAATACAAAATCGACGCATGTTTTATAATACCTTTAGATGGCGTGCATATGGAGTTTCTTAATCAACCGTCGGGTTCTGACAACACTTTGTGCCGCAAGCAGCCTCAAGCAGGCATTTTGCATGCTTTATTACGACTGGGAACGATTTTCCCAGGCTTGTTTACGAGTTTATGCGCATGCGCATTTGCGACTGCGTACGGATTTCGCAGTGCGTACAGATTTCGCGTGACACCGGAAGGAGACCCTGTTGTGCAATTGAGCCAGGTTGGTTATCTTCAGCGTAAGCCTTGCTCGATGTCTCTACGTACTTTTGCTTTTAAAACTCGTAATGATTTTATAGAGTTTTTATAGAGGAATATGATATGATTATTCCTTTGAAGAGAGTATGAATATTGGAAAATAATTGGAGGCAGATTCATAAAATTACACACACACACTAACCCAAACGTAAATATAGAAAACAACTCAATAAGACTCAATTGACACCAAGAAGGAGATTTTGTTTTGTGATGGAGTCAGGTAGTTCTTCTTCATTAGCGTAGTTCTCACTTGAAATCTATAATGCAAATCTCATCCACTATTTGTTTTATCATTACACAAATACATATTAATATCTTTATAATTCAGGGAATGGAAATGGGAAAAGATGGAAGGGTTCAGAACTTACTTGACGCCAGGAAGAAGACCCTGCTGTGTGATTGAGTCGGGTAGCCCTCCTTCATCCGCATTTTGCTTGCTTGACGTCGCTGGATACTTCCTCTTGTAATATTTGTCATGATTGAACTTAATTAGCAATATGATACACTATTCCTCGGGAGAAAGCATGGAGCTCGTAAAAGGAAGCAGATTTATAAAATGATCAGAACAAGACGAATCAAAACATAGAAATCCATTAAACAATACTTACTTTACGCTAGGGAGAAGACTAGGGAGGCGCCTAGGGTAGTACTTACTTTACGCTAGGGAGAAGACTAGGGAGGCGCCTAGGGTAGTACTTACTTTACGCTAGGGAGAAGACTAGGGAGGCGCCTAGGGTAGTACTTACTTTACGCTAGGGAGAAGACTAGGGAGGCGCCTAGGGTAGTACTTACTTTACGCTAGGGAGAAGACTAGGGAGGCGCCTAGGGTAGTGTAATACTTACTTTACGCTAGGGAGAAGACTAGGGAGGCGCCTAGGGTAGTACTTACTTTACGCTAGGGAGAAGACTAGGGAGGCGCCTAGGGTAGTGTTGATCATTAACCTGATACTCTGTTGTAGTCTTATCGATGAGAGCCTCTGCCCCCTGCCCCCAGTCGTCTTCCCCATCATCCTCACCGTAGTCGTCATCGACATCTAAATGGGCAAATACAATAGTTATTACGTCATTATTCTTTGCGAAATATTACATCTTCTATACATTATAATATAATCTTGATGTGTTGATCACTGTCATTATACTCTGTTGTAGTCTTATCGATGAGCGCTTCTGCCCCCTGCTCCCAGTCGTCTACCTCATCATCCTCACCGCAGTCGTCATCGACATCTAACCAGGCAAAGAACTTTATCACATTAATAATTTAATACTAATTATAATAATTTGGGATAAAAATCATAATACATTCTTGATGTGTTGATCAATGTAATTGTACTCTGTCTGATTGGATTTCTTCTTTGATTCAGCTTCATCATCATCCTCCTCGTAGTCATCGTCGACATCATCATCCTCCTCGTAGTCATCGTCGACATCATCATCCTCCTCGTAGTCATCGTCGACATCTAAACAGGCAAAAAACTAACTATAACATTGCTATATTAATATTTAGACCGGGGAGATAAAAAAAACTTGTTGGATTGACCGCATACAATCCTTGGCTATCAGCCAAAATCATCCCCGTATCAACCACAGCAGAAGGCATGGCTCATAGCTGCATGGTGCGTCATCAAAAAGTAACCACCTATCAGCCATGATGGAACCATACAAAGAGAGAGATCACAATTTGGGGTACATAATTTATCCGATATAAATTATAATACAATCTTGAGGATTGTGACAGTTGTCATTGTACCCAGTTTGCGGCTTGTTAATGACAGCATCTGATCAAGTCTTTTATTCATCTTCATCATCATTCTCACCATAGTCATCATCCATCAACCGGTGAAATTGTTATTGTGTCTTATAAATGAGGGCTTCAGCACCATTCATCACTTCATCTTTCTCAGAATATTCATCACCAACATCTAATCTATTAACAAAGAAAGTATGTTTTATACATCTATCGTGAATGCTACAACCAAGTGCTAACAGGCTTCATCTTTGATAAAGCTCTCCCACTTTTCTCTTCTTCACTTTAGTCGTCTTATTTTCGTCATTACTTTTTTTTCCCCTTTGAATGTTCAGTTTCAAAGTGATCATTCAATACAATAATATGTGTAAAGTATAATAATCTTATCATCGATTATAAATCCTAAAAACTCACCGGATTTATCAATGATAAAGCTCTCCAATTTTCTCTTATTTGCTTTCATCCTAGCTGGTCTTGATCATCGTCTTAGCGGCTTCATCGATAATAAAGATCTCCAATGTTCTCTCTTCGCCTGCATGTCTCCCCTGTTCTTGTTAATCACCTTTGTGTTTTTTGTCTCCCCGTGGGGGGGGAGGGGGGGGGGGGGGGGGGGGGGGGGGGGGGTGACTCTCATACAAAAGTGCTACCCATGTTGGGAGTGACCCCCCCCCCCCCCCCGGGTTTGTCTCCTCTTCATCTTCCTCATCACTCTTGTTTTGTTCAAGTGTGTGGTTTATAAAGTGATGAATTCCTACCTCAATTGTTATTTTCTTAAACCAAGTTCTTCTTACCGGCTTCATCGATGATAAAGTCCTCCACTTTTATCTTCTTCGCCTTCCTCCCGTCTTGATCATCGTCCTCATATTCTTCCGCCTCCTCCTCATCTTCCTCCTCGCTCCTGGGTTCGCTCATCGAGTCCTCCCCATCCTCCGGTCCCCCATCCACCTCCTCCCCCCTCCTCCCGCCTCGTCAGCATAAATACCACTTCCATCCTATCAGGAACAAAAACGATTACAGAGATTGAGATCTAGTAACTTGCAATAACTGAAGAAGAGTTAATAAGGTTTCTGTGTATTTCTGTGATCTGATATGTCCGCTGAGTGATGTGTGAATTCCTCACCCCCCCCCCCCCCCCCTCATCCACCCCCCCCCCCCCCCAGCCTCGTCAGCATCAAGATCAGGGCCCCATGCAGAAATAGATACAATCGATTGTAAGTTACGATTTATCGTAAGTCAGAAAATGTAAGGGTTTCAACCAATCAGATTTGCGCATCTAGAACACGCGATCTTACTTACGATTAATTGCAACTTACAATCGATTGTATCTCTTTCTGCAACGGGGCCCAGGATACACAAATATTAACCCTTTTTTGTTTGGATACAGCTCCATTAGAATTGTTCCAGCTGTGACATCACAGATATAGGGTATAGCCACCAGAGGGCAGGTATACAAGATTTTTTGATCAAAACTTTAACAAATCATGAACTCTTGATTTAGATTAACCACAATCTGCTCAAAACTATCGTTTTTTGTAAAGGTTCAATCAAATCTACATACTTATATTAAATGCTTGTTGACACTTCAGCTTTAGGCTTTTCAAGTGAACTTGACTTTGGAAGAAAAAAAAACAGATGTAGCAGATATTTCAATTTCATTGCCAAAATCCAAACAAAATTAAGTGGAGACCACTTCTAATGTTTTGACATATTTAAATCTCTAGTCTAAGTCTTACCTCTGCGTCGCTATCCTTCTGAAAACTCTCCTCTCCTTCCTCTTCCTCGGAGAAAGTGCTGCCCTCACTGTCCGGACATTGTTAAAGTGGACTTCCACACGATTTCAAGCTTCTAATGATTGAAAGACAGATATTCTAGGTCAATAAACACAATTTTGTGTGAAAAAAGTATGATTGTGGGTTCTTATAATTGGCTTTGAAATTCTAATGACACAAATTCGCGAGCGAGCTTGTTCTATCCCACAATGCACCAATTTGTGACGTGCGACCCTCACTATGCGCCTATCTATGTTTTTACACTGCAGCGAATGTGTTCTTTTGATCGGACCAATACAATGCTCGATCATGAATAGTTTAGTCCACGATGCGCCACTCAACCGTGCCTTTGAGCATTACTGCATTGTTGAACCGTTTGAAAATACTTGCCTGCCCGAAATTGTAACACGTTTGGCTTTCATTGGAATTTGAATAGACACAAAGTCCTGTAAACGTGGTTATTGAATTTCCTGGCTCTGCATGGCCGGCTATTATGAATGACACATGCAGTGATCACAATGCAGTGGCACCGGATTCAAGCCTACTCAAGAAATTGAGCAAAGTGAGG